>JFHB01000069.1:0-140196 GCA_000729835.1 Atkinsonella hypoxylon | reverse complement strand
TCTGGTCGTCATTGGTCTGACTCGAGCAAAAGCGCCGACCAACACGGGTGTACAGTCAATCTCAGGTCCAGCGTATGTGTGGATTGGTCCAGAGTGGAGCCAGAGCGGGTGTAGATTTAGGTAGAATAGTATATACTAGGTATATAGTATTAATTTCTAAGCAAGAGATCTAGAGTGCATTTCTATAGCACTATACCACTAGATATTAGTGTATATACTACTAAATATTAGTGCGTATACCACTAAATATAAAATGTTAATTCGCACTACTCCGTAGTACACTGTGCATTTTGTATATGCTAGGCTTCACCGCCTGCGAAAAATACACCCTTTTTGGCTCCACTCTGGACCAATCCACATATACGCCGGACCTGAGATTTACTGGAACCCCGACCAACACAGGGCACGCATGGCTGATGTCAAAAGGATGAGGTACACAGGCTTTTTTAGCCAAAAGACTATACTATTGTGTTTCACGAAGCGCTGCACGCGGCTCACCTTGACGATTATAGAAACACGCCGTCGGGGCATCCATATGCCAAACCGCTGCGTTGAGTCGCGACCACAGCGACGACTCGCAGCTCCCCTTCGTTGCAATTCCTCGCTGCAAAATCTTGCAGTCTAAACAATGTGACACTATGAAAGCAGGCAAGCTGATACTGATTTTTCTTGCAATATGCGCTTTAGCAAGCAATCAACGGGCGATCGGCACCCAAGATCAGCCCTTTTATTCTACCATCCTTCCCTCCTCCCCTGCACCACTTCACACAACGTGGTCAAGAATAAGGCCAAAGTGGCCATATTCTGGTTTAGTCTATAAATAGCTACAGAGAAAGATTGGCCAAGATGTGGGACAAAGCGCCACAGAGGTTGCAATGAACCGCAAAATATGGAGATGAGACATTTGGCCTATGATGCAATTGAAATGACTCTGAGTCTTGATACCATCGAGACAACCTAACTGCCCAACCTTTCGAAATCATAGGCTGACGGCTGACGAGTGACGAGTGTGAGAGCTTGCTACCGTACCATGTACGCAAAACTCCCAGGCCGGGCTACCTTGTGAGCCGAACTCACTTGCAGAGAGATTGAGACTGTACTGCAGTTAAGGTTGGACATTGAGATGAAGTCATGATGCCGGGGTTCATGTAGGTTGATTGACCCACATGCATCGTCTTTCCAAGACCATGTTTGAGGTCAACTTCACAAGGTGATATTCCCTCTGGATGCGAAGTCCAAACGCTCCCTACCAGGGAGGGAATCACTGTACATGAGTTATCTCCGTATCAAGCCAGTGATCCTAGCGGTCCTGTCACGATGGTGTGCCAAGATTATGGCCATTCACGAAGCCATCAAATGGGCCATTGGTCCTAACTCTGAAGAGCTAAGCAGACGTTCCAAATCTATTTTCATCATTTGCTCAGCATTTAAACCGTCAGGCCTTTGGTGCTGCTTCCTAGATAAGAATGTATGCTCCTTTTCTATACAGTCACGCAGCACGTCTGGCAGAGAACAGGTACTAGAGATCGACAGTATTCTTCTGTCATTAAACAACTTCTCCGTCCAATCAAACACATTGTCATACTTAAACCCCCGAGCATTGAAAAGTCTACGAAACTGCCCCACTTTACGCGCGGAGCTTACAGTGTGGATATATTGATTGGCTGGGAACGACTGATGGGTTTCGCCTATTTACTGAGTTGGCCAACGGCGTAGTCCACGCCAATCATCACCTCCGACATGACAGTTTCTAGTGCATGCGCCCTACCTCTGCTACCCACGAGCCATATATCTGGCCTTCACACCGGCCTCGCGTCATTTCAGCAATGGGCCGTTCATGGCGAGGCCAGTTAAGAGAAAGCGCCAGTGCTCGGACGAGCCCTCGCAGAACGGTTCCCAGCATCGTCGTCCGGTGAAAAGGGCCAAGGCTGCAGAGGAGGGCAATTTCTCACCAGATTTCTGGGATAATTTGTCCAAGGTTCCGTTAACGCCGCGTGCTCTGCGAGAGCTCGACCGTCGAAACAATAATCGCTCACGCCGTGAGAGGGGGACACCCACGATCCTCACTAATGATCTCGGTCGATTTGCAAGGCGTAGTGGCCCAAATCTTTGTCATCTCCGAGGTGTAAGAGTCCCAGCTCCTTATGGTGACCTACAGCTAATCAGTCTCCACAGTGCCCAGAAGTGAAAAGCCTCGTGTGCAAGATGGATTCGAGCCGATCGTCTACTTCTCGAAGCCGACAGACGGAGTCTACGAAGGCAACTACGATCACGCCGAAGAGCAGAAAGTCGTCTGCCTATGGGAAGGAGTTTGAGTGTCATCTGACTGACCACCATATTTATCTTGCGGACCATGATTACGGAGATAACGTATTGCCTCCTGAACCTAGAAACCTTGACCAAATCCAGCAAATGTTGATGGCCGAGCGAGCGTCGCTATCTCCATCTCAATTTACGTCATCGACGTTCCGGGACTTCAAACAGAAGAATGGCCGAGCAGTATTCGAGAACGACGTGATGTCACAGGTCGTTCCTGTCATCTGCGGTACCAGTAGTATTCCTACCCAACAAAATGTGCTTTTCACAGAGCTTACGCCCATCACCGATGTCACAGTGGTGAAGCCAAAGCCTGACTTTTTCGATGGCGCTCGTCTGAACGATCTCAGCCAGGAGGTCAAGGACAACGAGGGAGTGCGCTCGACCGTCATTCCCATAAAACATGCCAGCGTTCCGGTGGCCCCAAACTTTTATATGGAAGCCAAGGGCCCGGGAGGCAGTGCGGCAGTTGCGCAAAGGCAGGCGTGTTATGACGGAGCGCATGGAGTGCGTGCCATGCACGTCTTGCAGAATTATGGCGAGGCGGAGCCGACGTACGATGGCAATGCCTATGCTTTCAGCTCGACGTACCATGACGGTCAGCTGAAGCTCTTTGCGCACTATGCTACGGCGCCGACCACGCAGGATGGACGGCCCGAGTACCACATGACCCAGCTCGACAGCTGGGGATTAACCGGTAACATTAATACATTTTGTCGTGGAGCAACCGCATTCAGAAACGCCAGAGACTTGGCACAAAGCCACCGAAGTAGTTTCATTGAAGCTGCCAATAAGCGAGCATCTCCAGCTGGCGTCTCTGGTGAAGAAGACGTCGGACTCAACGAGGACGCCGTCAACGACCCCGACTGTGTCAACTATCACAACTATGACGCCTGGCAAGATGCTGATGAGGCACTACAACAACACGTCGCGGAGACTAGCAACTTCGCCGCCTATGACGACCCTGTGTCAGAAAGCGTTCCGAAGTATCTATACTCTGAGGATAACTATTATTCTCAAGAACTCAGCCAGGACTCAACAGCCTTGGATATTGATAATCCTTTAATGAGTTTCACATCCAGCTTCACAACAGTCAGTACCGAACAGGCTCGTTCGAAGCGGCTAAGGCAATCGAACAGCCCACCGTCTAGAAAAGGGCAGGGTTCTAAGCAGCGAGTCCGCAATGAAGTCTCTCAGCATGCTCCAGAATTATCTATGGAAGCCTTAGCAGAGTCCGGCTCAAGCAAGTCTCATTGGGTCGATGCATACATGCACAAGAGTAAGGTTTGCTTCTGCAACCTCCAAGGCCAAGAAGTCAAGACAGAATTGTCGGAGTGGACGGCGCAGATAGTGGATGACGTTGAATGCTTCTACTGGGCAAGCAGCAGGTCGGGAAGGATGTTTTGGACGAAGGAACTGCCGAACGAAGCGAAGCAGAAGGGTCGGAAGCATTGAGCATTGTTTTGCTGATACCTACATCATCATAACCCTAGAGCGTTCTCTTTACAAAGCCTTGGCAATCAGAAAGATAGCTGCTTCTGGTGTTGAAGGAGGGTAAATTTACGTTCTGAATGTGGGTGGATTCCGTATGTGGGTGCCCGACGTTAGCCAAGCACCCAAAAGGCCCCTCCCTATCTTGCTCCTTCCAGTATTGACTTCTTTTGGATTTGATGAAATAATCGAAAATTATCCATCCAACAACATTCGAGGAGTATCTGCCATCTGTCCCTCTCTCTGATTCAATCCTTGCTTTTTTTCTTTCTTTCGGCCGCCTTCTATCCCATCATAGACATTGACCTCTGCTCAGAACCGTTGCAAATCAAAGAAGACGAATCCATCGACGACCGGGCACAACGAGTCAATATCATACGGAGTAAGTGTCAAAAGGAAAGCAACATAGAATATCTCTTCGCTCAATGCTTGTTCCGCCGATTCAAAAATTTGTATCCATGTCTACATGTCTAGTTCTACGTCTATTCTATGTCCTATCTATGTCTATTCATCTACGCATGTGCTCATGACAATTGATTAATAATTCGACGCTCTAAATGCATGCAAAGCAGATTTATGGTTGATCACTCAAACAGATGAATGAGCTGACTTCTTCTCTGAAGTCAGAATCATGGGCATGACCAAACTATTTCGAATAGTTTATAGCCGACTTCATCGGCTCGTCCGACCTCCCCTTTCTTCTCCACTATTTGTACCGATGCAATACTCAATTTCTTCCCGTTGGATCCAATGCATTCCTTCTCGTCTTCAAAAGCCACTTGAACAGTATCGCTGATGCCAAAAAATTTCCCATTGGGCCGCACTGATGCCATAAGCCAAAAAACTCCTTCATCGGCGAGCAAAGACTTGGCACAGCCACGCAACCAAGCGGCATGTTCAGGGGCATATGTAACATCCGCTGCAATGAGCATGTCTGCCGGTCGGTCAAGCGGCGCTTCACTGGATGGTGCAGACCAGTGGAGATGACATAACATGACAGGGGCTGCATCTGGGGATTTCGCCATGTGAGATTTGATGTTGGCCTCGAGATTAGCCAACACCGTTGGGTGGTAGTCCGTCGCAACAATGACTGGCTTCGACTCTGAGACGTACAACATGAGACTCGAAAGGAACAAACTTACAAGACCAGTCCCCGCACCAAGTTCAACGATTTGACTTGATGAAGTTGTCCTGGTGCTGCTGATTCGGAAACCCTCTGGATCCTTGGATATTCTCTCCGCAAGCGCAATGGAAGCACCCCAAGTTTGCAAGCCCACATCTGTATGGTCTTCGCCGGTTTGCATTGGTGTGTCATATAATTCAATGTGTATCTTGGAAGTCGGATCATTTTGGACCGAAAAGCTGAAGGTGCGGACCATTCCAAGTTCCTCATCAATAGCAGGCTCCTTCTTTGATTCGTTGGTCAAATATGATAAGATGGAACATGCCGTGTCCACAAGATGTTCCAAACTGCTTTCTTCGAGCTGTACTTCGTATGCACGACCAAGAAATCCGGTCAACCAGCGAGTGGCAAAGTTGCGCTCAAACTCATCCCTTCTGAGGCTTTCTCCGTCGACCTCCTCGGCCTCTGCTTCAGATGCATAACCAGAATCTGCAGCTACCGAGTGAAACTTGGTGTTTGTCTGGAGGTCCAAAGAAGTCGGCAAGCGACAGAAAAGTTCGTGCAGATTGCGGAGAGCCTCGCCGATTTGAGCCTCGTTCAGCGTTGCCAGATCACGCAAAGGGGGCAAGGTTGTTGACGGCGCTGGACAATGCCGCTTTTTGGTGCTCATCGTGGCCCTAGAGGCCCTTTCGTTGTAAGGACAACAAAAACCACAAAAGGCGAGAACTTTCCAGAATCCTGCTTCGGGGTTGCCCCAGCCTCAGTCGCAAGCACTGTTATTGCGTCGCCATGGTAATTCTGAAGGAGAAGCATTGGTGCCGTCTAAACTCCGTACGACACCCACCGAGCCCACGTGGGCCGAGTCAGTATCATGCAAAAAAATTTTGACGCCATCGTGGGGCCAAGAGTCCGGCCGCTTAGAGGGTTCCGTCGTTACCCCTGGTTACCTGAGCCTCTATCTAGTGCCTTGTAAAAATGTATGTACAATTGATTTTCCTGGAAAGGAAGCTGACTCATGGGAGGGAAAAAAAAGATGGGGTGCTGGAACCGGTCTGGCGGTACCGATATACTTCTAGCAACGTGTAAGCCTGTGAAGTCAATCACGATGCTCTCACTTTTGCTTCGAGGACCACAAGTATTACTTGGCCTTACATGAAAGATGTGTGAAGAAAGGCAACCGCCTTTCGCATAATCTCTCTGTTCAAGGTTGGTTCTTTTCCCCCGCATCTATTAATCGAGCATCCACAACAAAGATTGTCCGCACACGTGCCAGCTTAGCGCCTGTGATGGCCTTGAATGTATTCTTCGTACGAGTTCTTGTATTTCTCCGCCATTTTTTGGCCTTGAAAGCCACAAAGAAGGAAATTACTGAGCATAAAAGGTGCTAGGTCTTTTTGCTGTGTGTCAGTTCTATTCGAGCCCGTAAATAGTCCGTGGAGGCTCTACGAGCCTGCGCCGCTACTGATAGATGTCGTGGAATGATTCCTCCACATCAGCCGTCGGCATACTTTCTATTTGGTCAGCCCGGACAATTGCAATAACTTCTACCGAATGCCAAACTCTATCTCATTCTCATCAGTCGGGCAACTAGTGCCGGCCCCCAAGCGCCACAATATGTTACTGGAAGTGGTGACTCGGTCCGTCGGACGGCAGCTCTCCAAGCATAACGGATGGCAAGGTGTGGCCTGGATTAGCAGCGATTCGTCTGTCATCTTAAGCCAAGACGAGGCAACGAGTGGTGGGGAGCATGCGATGCATATAACTATAACTCTGTATTGCAGCAGAGCTGGATATCTAAGTTGTGTTTGCTGCCGTGAATGCGACAACAGTCGAACCAATTTTGCGAGACGACCGGTAATGGTTCTTACATCTAACCAGGATGGGAGGGAGAGTACCCTTTCCCTCGTTGGTGCAATTGATATCTTTACGCTAGGATGGACTGTTTAATACTCGGGTCATTGTGCAGACCTCATGATCATTCGGCAAGCAGCTCGTGGTGATATTGTGTGAAAT
Source organism: Atkinsonella hypoxylon (assembly GCA_000729835.1). Taxonomy (NCBI): domain Eukaryota; kingdom Fungi; phylum Ascomycota; class Sordariomycetes; order Hypocreales; family Clavicipitaceae; genus Atkinsonella; species Atkinsonella hypoxylon. The sequence continues at coordinate 133,253 of JFHB01000069.1, read as the reverse complement.
GTAACTGGGCTGAATGTTGAGCCTGCATGGCTGTCTCAAGGAGGCGGTCTGGAGCATTAAGCCAGGACTAACATTACTTTCGCAAGCTTTTCTTGTTCACCTGGAAAGAATAAACAGGCTCGGTGCAGCATCTCTTTCAATACTTGATGTCGGGAACGACCACACCAATATTCTTATACATTGCATGTAACACAGCGCCACATCAAGGATAAAAATCAGCCAGGAGCAATAAGTAAGGTCTTCTATAGTACGTTCTCGACTATGTATACATGCTCTAATTCACATGCAGCCTTACTTCTCGTCAAAGGCAAGAGAAGAGTAAGACGTGCGGAGACGAGAGTGCGTTGTCTACAGTATTCCTCGGATAGTCAATATGTCAGCCGCGAAAGGAGACCCGCCCAGGATAATTAGTGTTTTGTACTGAAGCCGGCAAAAGTAAGTAATGGCCAGGAAACAACACCATTAGGATCCTTGACACGGAATGTTATTGAGCCGACGAAGCATCATGGAAAAGATGAAGGCAATATCGGAAGACCAGTACGAGAGAGCCTACACGAAGGAGGGGGAAACAAGAAGTCCGGGATGAGTGGAAAGATGAGTATAGGTGGTCTTCCAAAACTATATAAAGGGGGATCATCTCTGGCAAAAGATCAGAACAACTTCGTCACCATCCACCACAGCAAGTAAGACCAACCTAAGGTCCCCAGCCCTCTCATCCTTCATCTAACATCCTCAGATATAACAATTATTTTCATCTACTCCAATCCTCCAATATGAAGCTCCAAGCTACCTTCTTCCTTCTCGGCGTGGCCCTCGCCGAACTCCCCTCCCTCCAGCTTGCCGATGAGAACGGCATTAAGCACTCGGCACGCGATGCAGTTGAGGCAGCTGCTGTTAGCTGCCCCCCTACTTTCCCCCGATACTGCCCGGTCGGACGATTCTGCTGCAGCACCAGCAAGTGCTGCTCCAAGTCTTGCTGCCAGGACAATACTCGATTCTGCTACGACGGACACTGCTACCGCTAAGTGGAGCAGCGTCATTCTCGGAGTTTTCTCACTTGAGCTGTAAGTGTGTCTTCTGCCTTGTATAGAGGATGGCATGTGGCTAATGATCAGAAGTTGCGCCTTGAGGCGTTGATGGGGAGAGGCTTTTGGATTGTGGCAGATGTAGTTGCGATTGACAATATCTTGCGGTTGAACTGCGGAATGTAACTATTCTGGCGATATCCTCTGAGATGAGACTATATGACAGCTACTGGTCAATTTATATAACTTGCTATTGCAAAATGTTGTAGGGTGTTGTCATTTGAGTCTGTCGTAGTACCGTGATCATGGAGCGTGCTACCACGACCTTCGGAAACTAGTACACCGTGAAACAGTATGTGAGCCGAATGACATAGATTGATACTCCTACATGATACTATGTTTATCAGTACAAGAAGTCCTTGCTGCAATTGACTCCGCACATTGATTCGTGTCGAGGAAGTTACAGCAGTAGCATTCGCCCACATGATCAATCTGGTAATCGACAGTTAAAGCAAACTCCTATGGTAACTCAACCACAGAAGACTGCCGTTGTAAGTAAGCCTGCGATATCTGTGGAATACTTGAGGCCGCAATCATCACAAGGCTGCTCAAAGTGACTACGTGGGAAGCCTAGACACTTGCATAAGCCAGACGCTATGACCTCTGGGTGCAAAGAGCGTAGTCATGAGCGATACTTCCTCGTGGTCTACTAGCCGCGCGCTTGGAGTGTATGCGTGCAGTCTCCTCCCGATGGCTGCTCACGGGTGACTAACCAAGGCAGCTAAAATAAAGTCTGTGTGAGTGTTTTGATGTCACTGTCTTGCCTTGGCTGCAATTGGAAAAACATGGTGAAACGGACAGCTCATCCTGAAGATAGCCATGAATATTCGCCAAATCCGGGCTTTGTTTGAAACGTTGCTTGTGCAGGCGCGGCTGAAAAGCATGAGCTGATGAGAGCTGCGGACTCTACTGTAGTTGTTTTTGTGCTTGTCCACCACTAATGGAGTGTTGTTGTTCATGTATATCAAGGAAGGCCGCATTGCTTTTGAAATGTCATATGAAGTATATTGCAGATTCATCTTTCTGGCCATAGGAAATGATCGGGTAGAAATATGTGCAGGGTAGTTTTTGTTTTCCTTCCAGGCCATAGGGATGCTATAACAACAAATGACCTTTGGAATTGGGCCCAGTATTTCATTGTTCAGCTCTGGATATAGGTGCGTGGGCCGTGTGGCGTGCAATCTGCATAGTGTGCCACCACCATGTCTTGGCGTTGCGAGTCTGGTGCTATTTTTGGCACTTGGGCTCTGGCCGCAATTAACCAGCCTGGATGTTTGAAGTGCGACTGTGACCTGAATCCGCAGAAGGATATGCCGAAGAATGGATGCGTGTCAGTGGTCAACTTGAATCGAGGACATCTTGGACATGTGGTGAATCCATAGAGAAAGATAGCATATCGTCAGCTAATCTGGACAATCTGGACAATCTAGCTGGTGGTTCATGACACTCAAGAGCGCATGAAGCAGTTCTTACAAACAGGCCGACGTCATCAAGCGCTTGACAACGGCGTTGGCGAGTCAGTCCCATGGTGGACTAGGTGGACTAGGTGGGTTCTATGGATTCCGTCTCTTGTGCCTTCTGGGCGGAGCAGGGGATGCGAACACTCGGCAGTTTCTTCGAAATAGTTAGTTTCTTTGAAACACACTCGTCATTGAGGTCGCGGGCGTGGCGCCTCGGCTAGTGTCGCGCCAGGGCAGCTTGAATCAATAACTGTAACGTCGGGTCAGAGACAGCAAAGGGTTGGGAGCGGGAATGCCTTGCCTGATAGTGCGTGGTATAATTATTTATGTGCGCAGGCGATAGCTGATAAAGCTGTCCTGCTTGATCGAGGCGTCGTCTTGTCAGCCCATGAGGCGCAGCTTCATAGCAAAGGCCAAGTCAGCGGCAAGACAAATACCGGCAAATACCTCATTTGCTCCTCTCCTCCCCCTTGAGTAATAATAACAAACCCAGAAGCTACGTTGCTTCCCCACCATAGTTCAGACGGACAACCTTGTCAGGCGCGTGACTTTTGACGTGAGACATCATGGCCCATGACCCCCCAACCCTTCGTCACCCAAAATTTGGATGGTGATAACAGTATTTTTAAATCAGGATATTCCGTAGAACACTAGAAACAAAGGCTTTTATCAAAGAGATAAGTTAAATAACTTTGCCATTTTAACCTATGACAGACACAAGTTTTTTAAAAAAAAAAACCACATTAAAGGGACTATTTAGTCTATCTGCAAGTCGTCACGTCTCAAGTTAATAAGCCAGAATAGAATTGCGAAGGCAGGAGCGATCCCCTCGTGCCCCTGCCCCTTCCTCCGTGCACTTGAAACTCGAGCTACTGCCTCGTTCGTACATTCTTTTCTCTCTGCGATCCGCGCGACTTGAAACTCCCTTCGTTCCCCCCTTTTTCTTTTCTGCCTTTTCGCCTTTTCACCTTTTTTTTTTATTTGTGGCCGTCTGACAAGACTGATTTTGCTCGCCATCATCTCGACGGTCGCTTTTCTGCGCGGGCCATTATATGCTTAATCACTGTGGAGTATCAATACGCAAGCACCTGTGTGTTTTGATGACGACGAAGGAATCTGGGGTCGACACTGAGAAACCGTAATTTCCCGTCCACGCAACGATCTCACAGTACGCTCCCACCGAAGCGACGCATCGATAGTCTCCTGCTATTATCGCGTCACGACAGAGAGATTCTGCTGCCCCTATTCGACTTAAACGTCAATTGCAAGGCGATATTCCATTACCCAGCCCAGCATCACGTGGAATCGCTAGCGCAAGATGTCTTATGGAAGAATACCAGGAGGTAAGTGGACAACCTGATTGTCGATCTCGAGTTTCACATTTCTTGCTAGAAAACTTTATTATCCCCATTCTTAAGTCATGGTCAATTCGCGACGGTCATTTCGACCCCTTGCAGCCTTGGAGGTCCCTGCGCCTCTAATATCCAAGCCTCGCTGTCGGCAAAACCCCCGTCTTGACTCTTGGCGCACTATTCCTCCCTTCTCTCGATCAAGCCATATCAATTGCAATTGCGGAGTACAGCACAGACACTGCTTCCACCACTACACCCCATTAATAGCCGCCGCAGTCATGTGAAGAAGTCGCGACTGCGCTGAACAACCCTTTCTTCAATAACTACGCATAATTTCCAGGCATTCCATTCTTTCAACTTCCCTCTTTCTGACATCAGGCCGCAATTACAGGTGAACAAAACATGCCGCCTGGCTATGGGAACCCTCGACGTCCAGGCAGGAGCCCTTCACCATTGGAGCATCCAATGCAGCAGTACAATCAGAACCCTTACGCTCCCAGCCAGGAACGACTCACGACAGAACCTCAACGATTCAACGCTTCAAGCGATCAACTCCGTATTCTCCCTCCCGTAAGTATATGCCAAACTGACCTGAAAAGATGTGCTGCAAAGCAAAAACTGACACTTGGCAGCAATCGGTCGAAAATCTGTCCTTGTCAGGAGGCTACGCAGGCTATCAGCAGCACCCTTATGGCGGTGATGCACATGTCTACCCCAACAGACTTCAAGACGAATACAATCAACACTACGAGCAAGATTATTATGAACAGAATCCGCAAGACCCCCATGCATACGATGTTGACGACCGACGACCCATGCTAGAGAACCAGCATCCCCAGGGCTCGGACGAACCGTACCAAGACCAACCACAGCAAGCGCCCGGAGGAGGAATTAAAAGATGGAAAACGGTCAAAAAGGTCGAGCTTTACCACGGAAATCTGGTGCTGGATTGCCCTGTGCCGCCGATCTTACTACAGCAAGTCCCACATGGCGAGCGTGACGAGTTCACCCACATGCGATATACCGCCGCGACGTGTGACCCGTCAGACTTTCAGAAAGAAAACTACGAATTGCGACAGGTTCTCTTTGGTAACCCCCGTAAGACGGAACTTTTCATTGTGGTCACCATGTACAATGAAGATGATATTCTTTTCGCGAGAACCATGATTGGTGTGTTCAAAAACATCGAGTACATGTGTAATCGTCCCAACAGCAAAACCTGGAGTAAGGATGCATGGAAGAAGATTGTGGTGTGCGTGGTCAGCGATGGGCGTGCTAAAATTAACCCACGAACGAAGGCTCTTTTATCAGGCATGGGTGTTTACCAGGAAGGTATCGCAAAGCAGCAGGTCAATGGCAAGGACGTGACCGCTCACATTTACGAATATACCACGCAAACGCATCTTCAGCTTAAGAACGATGTTGTTTCACTCGTCCACCGCCGGCAGCCCATTCAAATCCTCTTTTGCCTCAAGGAAAAGAACCAGAAGAAGATCAACTCCCATAGATGGTTTTTCCAGGCCTTTGGGCGCGTTCTGAGACCAAACATTTGTGTACTCCTCGATGCCGGTACCCGTCCTGGCAGCAACTCCATCTACCACCTGTGGAAGGCATTCGATCTGGAGCCTATGTGTGGAGGTGCTTGCGGTGAAATCAAGGCTATGTTGGGCACGGGCGGCAAGAATCTGATCAATCCGCTTGTCGCAACTCAAAACTTCGAGTACAAGATGAGCAATATTCTCGACAAGCCGCTCGAGTCCGCCTTTGGCTTCATCTCTGTCCTACCTGGTGCCTTTTCGGCCTATAGATATGTTGCGTTGCAGAATGATGAGAATGGGAAAGGACCTTTGGAAAAATACTTTTTGGGTGAGACGTTGCACGGCGGAAGCAACGCCGGACTTTTCGAATCTAACATGTATTTGGCCGAAGACCGAATTCTCTGCTTCGAGCTTGTCACAAAGCGAAACTGCCACTGGATCCTGCAGTACGTCAAGTCTGCGACTGGCGAGACAGACGTGCCGGACACAGTCAAGGAGTTGGTGCTGCAGCGCCGTCGTTGGCTCAACGGATCTTTCTTTGCTGCTATTTATGCCATTGCCCACTTCCACGAGTTCTTCCGCTCCGACCACTCCATATTTCGAAAACTGGCATTTTTTGTTGAATTCGTCTTCAACACCATCAACATGATCTTTGCGTGGTTTGCTATTGGCAATTTCTTCTTGGTCTTCAAGATTCTCACTACCAGTCTCGGTTCTGACGAATTGCTGGGCAAAACCGGAGAGATTCTTGGTGTAGTATTCACCTGGCTTTATGGAGTCTTCTTGGTAACGTGCTTTGTTCTTTCGATGGGTAACCGTCCAGCTGGTTCTGGAAGGTTGTATACAGCTATGGTATGGTTTTGGGCTGGTATCATGATGTGAGTCTCTTGCTGTCTCGCCCCGGCATCTCAGGGTTGTCCAAGGACTTTGGCATAACTAACGCACGGCAGCTATCTAATGTTCGCGGCCGTTTTCATCGCTGTCAAGGCTATCATGAAGGATCTCAACAGCGGCACGCAATTTACTGTCACCCAACTCTTCCAGAACCCTGTTTTCTATACGCTCATCATTTCCGTCATGTCGACCTTTGGTATTTGGCTCATCGCGTCTATCATCATGTTTGATCCCTGGCACATGATTACGTCCTTTATCCAGTATATGTTGCTCACACCTACGTATACCAACGTCCTCAATGTTTACGCTTTCTGCAACACACACGATGTTTCGTGGGGTACGAAGGGTGATGACAAGCCCGAGAAGCTGCCTTCCGTGAATACAGAGAAGGGCAAGGCTAACACGGACATGCCGGATGATGGCGACTTGAACGCACAATACCAACGAGATGTTGCTCTCTTTAGTACCAAATTCAAGGAAGTCAAGAAACCGCCGACAGCAGCCCAGCTGCAGGAGAAGCAGCTGGACTACTACCGTGGCGTTCGAACGGGTGTGGTGCTGATTTGGATGATTACCAACTTTGCGTTGGCGGCGGTCGTTCTCAGCACGGGTGGTTTGGAAAGGATCACGCCAGGAAGCGGCGACCCGGCTAAGCAGGCGGCGGATCGAAGCAATATTTACATGGCGATTGTGCTGTGGAGTGTGGCAGGTTTGAGTTCATTCAAGTTTCTGGGAGCCATGTGGTTCCTGGTGGTGAGAATGTTCCGAGGAGTCTGAACGCGTGGCGGAGTTGATGTTTGTTGTTGTTTTACATGACTTGTACTTTTGAGTTCTGGATTATACCCATTCTTGAATAAGGGGCAGTGGTTAAACGAGACGGCTGCGATTATTCTTCTTCTTCTCGAGTCAATCTTGTCGCATGTCATTTCAGAAGAGCATGCCATTCCCATAGCAGAGGAGTTGCAAGGCACGGTTTACGATGTTGTTACCTAGCTTACGAACCACGGCGTTTTATCTGTCAGTTAGTTATGAGAGGCGTAGATTTCCGACAGGTGTATTCATCATCTGATGGATGAGTGACTTGCATAAGCACTGTTCATGGTTCGTGCAACATCCGACGGCGAAGCAAGACCGGTGCCCTTCTCGGGCCAAGCGGCTAGGACTTGATTCTTTTTCGATTCCGCATTGTCATGACGGGAACAAATGCGTACACGCAAGTACCTAGTTAGTTACCTTTGCTATTTACCGCGGTATGCAGACATATATACAATACAATGTACGCATGCATGCAACGCCGCTTGCCTATTTTAAGAAGGCGCAATGAACTGTCTGTACTCTGTCTGTACTCTATATATGCACCCCCACACCCCCACACCCCAACACCACAACCTCCATCGGCTTTCTATCGTCAAACCACGTCCACCTCACCTTGTCCTTCTCATCACAACTTCCGCCATAGCCCCCATTTTCCCCCTCTTCTCTCTCCCAGGTGACCCTTTACAAATAAGCAGAAACGAAGAAGGAAAACTCAGAATGGCAGAACCATCGTCCATATCGATTGAATCAGACAAAGGTGAGACTTTCACCAAAAGACGCCTTCTATTCTCACGTCTAACGTCCAACAAGTCTGGGCCACCCTCATCACCAACACAAGCTACCTCCCAGGCCTCCTCACGCTCGCGCACTCCCTGCGCGCCGTGCAAACAAAGTACCCCCTCATAGCGCTCTACACGCCGTCCCTACCCGCGCCAGTCCGCCAGGCGCTCTCCGCCCGCAACATCCCCAGCCTGCCCGTGCCGTTCCTCTCCCCGCGCTCGGGAAAGACCAAGACGTACGTGCAGGACGCGCGCTTCAACGACTGCTGGACCAAGCTCAACGTCTTCAACCTCACCCAGTTCACCCGCGTGGTCCAGCTCGACAGCGACATGCTCGTCCGGCGCAACATGGACGAGCTGATGGACCTCGAGCTCGACCCGCCGTCTTCGTCTTCGTCTTCGTCTTCGCCCGCGAGCAGCCGCCTCTTCGCCGCCTCGCACGCCTGCGTGTGCAATCCCATGCGGCGAGCGCACTACCCGCCGACCTGGGTGCCCCAGAACTGCGCCTTCACCTCCCAGCACGGGGATCCCGAGGCCGCGCAGACGACGGGCGCCGATCCCGCACTCGGCCTCGGCGCCCTGAACAGCGGCCTGCTCGTCGTCAATCCGTCCGGGGTGCTGTACGACCAGATCCTGCGGCACATGGACGCCCATGGCGACGAGTACACTTTTCCCGATCAGGACCTGCTTGCGGATTTGTACAAGGGGAGGTGGGTGTCCTTGCCTTATGTATACAACGCGCTCAAGACGTTGAGGAGGGAGGATGTGCACGGGGCGATATGGAGGGATGACAGGGTGAAGAACGTGCATTACATATTGAGCCCGAAGCCCTGGGCGGAGCTGGATGAGATGGGGCGATGGAATGGGACGGAGGAGACGCATAGGTGGTGGGTTGATGCGAATAGGCGGAGGGTGGAGGAGGAGAGGGCTCTGGGCCTGCCTGATGCGTAGTCTCTTTCTTTTCTTTTCTGTTCTCTATTTGGACGATGCTGGTGATGGCTGTACAGGATGCTGTTTGGCTTGTGCTTTTCCCCTTTACCTCGACGTACTGCTTTTGGGAGGCGGAGTCCATTGTCCCATCGTGTCTTGCTAGACGGATGGACAGATGCATCGCCCTTTGATTCTCAAGTGTCTGTGTCTGGGGACACATAAAGTCCCCAAGTTCAGTCATGATGTATAGCAAGACTACAGCCATGCTTCACAACAACTTTATTTAGAACGTAGATCTGGCTAGTGTATGTGGCAAAGGAAAAGAAGAACAGAATAGATCTAGATATGGGAGATGCAGTTCTCTAAACTAGGATTCCCATGATACTCCAACATCACAACGTCTGGGGTTCGTGCCCATGTACAACTCTAGAAAAAAGAATCAAATGAAATGGTGCTACAGTCTTGTTCGCTACACAACAGCTATGTACAGGCAATCTTCTCCAGTAACATGTGTTGCTCATGTCGCCAGTGTACCATGCTGCGTAAATTTGAGTTTAAAAAAAAACTGGCCTAACCTGCCAGACCAGAACGCCAAAGTAATGCACAAAGGACCTGGGTATGTTGGGGTTGATTCTGTCGTTTCTCTCATGTATATAAAGTACGTATGTCGTTTTTTTGCATGATGCGCTCAATGTTTGTATTTCTGCATTCCAAGTCAGCACATCACGCTGAGCACAGAAAAGAGTTCTTTTCCAACTCACCTCGCCTATGCGTCTCCTGTTGTCTTGATCGAGCGTGTTCGTTGCCCCCATGAGCGTCTGTCCTATCGCCTTGGTGACACCAACGGCCGGGCGGAATATTATGGTTGGTGCTCTGTTCAACACTGCCTTGGCTGCGCCTGCTGCTGACTGCGTTGCCATCACTTCACCAGGGACCGCTATAATGGCATCTCGCGCCAGATTCACATCTCGAGTGAGCGATCGGAAGCCCCCTCGAATTCCTTGCAATACCCCAGTAGGCTGGTCTGCATACAAAGAAATCTGCTTCTTGTCTTCGGGGTCGGCATTGTCTTCTTCCCATGTCCCTTCCGGCTGCGTACGCTCCGTGAGCATATCCTCGGCTCCCTGGAGAGCATACTGCGTGCCCACGGCTAGCTTCGCACCTAGCTTGATCAGTTCTGTGCCCGTGGTGCGAGCAAATGCGACAGCTCCCTTGGAAATACTTCGGACGACCCTACCGTCCTTCTGGTATTCTCGCAGGGGAATTTCGATCAAATCTCTGAAGCCGCTGCCAATGTTAACCAGAGATCGTACTGGCGCCAATCCAGCAACGACACCAGGAAGCTGATTTGTTCGAACATCGGGCATCCAGATATCATTCAAAGTCTTGCCTAGTCGATCAAATCCAGCCACGCCATAGATAATAACATGCCGCAGAACCATCCGGGACTCCTCAAGGACGATAAAATTCATGAATTCCGTCGTATGGCCCGATCGAAGCCCACCGTAGTCGACTCTCTTGGGTTTGAAGTCTAGCTTGACCGGAATATCCATAATCTCTGCTCGTTGGACGAATGGAACGTCGCTAGGCGAGGCATGAACCGGTATCTTCTCGTCTTTGAACTCGAAGAATCGAGTGATGAAGTCCAAGGCATCCTGGTCCACATGCAGTCGGAGTGGCAGGACAGTCGCCCGGACCACCATCTCCGATGCCGCAAGATGAGGTATTGGCTTGACGTTCAGGAGCTCGACGTGGATCATGCTAGTACCCATCTCACGCTCTCCGTGGTCTTGATCATAGGTTGCAAACTTCTTCCAAGTCGACGTGGGTACATGATCAAATATGTCAAAATTCTCCACTCGAGCATCAATACTACTGACAGTCTCGCCCGTTCCTGGCGGGAAAAGAACCATATCGACGTTAACTCCCTTCAGCTCGAAAGTTATTTTGTGATGCTTGCTGCGGTTCAAACGAAGATGCTTTTTGGATTTTCTATGGGAGCGCCACGCAGTCCGGTTGGTGTTCATGGTCATGGTGGTCGTAACAACAGACTCTGTCTCTGTACCGTTGTCGTGAAGGCCTTCATTAATGGCACGTGTGAGGTCCCGTGGGTCGCGATTGGACGGGATGCCTATGTAGATTGAGTTGAACAGAAAGTCGCCAATGGTTTCTTCGTCGTCAATGTCTTCGTCATACACCTGCATGCCTGATCGCCGAGCTTGTCGCTCTGTCGCCTTGATTTCAACATCTTCTACGGCTTTCGTGATGATGTCACGCGTATGTGTCCAATCATAACCATCAAAAAGATTCCAAATGATATGAACATCACGCACCGATACCTTTAACGGACTTTGCTTGACTAGTTTCGACGTTGCTTGGTCGTACGAGTTCGTGTTGGAATTCCAGACCATGGCCGTATGCTCTGCTGGGGTATTCTGATCATAAAAGTTGTCATGAATAACTAAATCACCGGTGCTCTCTGCCAGCTCGCTTCTGGCTTGACTGAAGCCGGTCAATAAGACGCCTTCATTTGTATCCTCCATCAATGCATCACGAGACATGCCTAAGCACTTTGTTGCATCAAACAGTTCTTCTCCGGCGGACTGTGACCCGTAGAACCGAGAATCGACAGGAAGCATTCGTTCGCTTCCAAATTCGTCCTCGGAGCCGCTACCTGCCATTTCCTGTGCGCCTGCAAAGTCTTGATCAAAGTCGTATTCACCTTCCGGTCGTCCAAACGCTTCGGGGGAGATCGACGCCAGGAGGTCTTGGACGGGAAGCACTTTGGTCCTGTACTTGTTCTCCTTTGCCGGGGGGGTCGGTGGTTTAAGTGCATTTGCAAGGGTAATAAGCGTCTGCGTTGAATCGGCGCACGTTTCCAATACGAGCAGATCATCTCGTACTTCGACTTCAACTTTGGTGTCGCTACTAGGATCTGGCATGATGGAAGCAACAACACTGGCCGATGAAATGTAGCAAATGTCGACAAAACCACGGGCACACATCTCCTCCACTTGTCGCGACACTGGTGAAGATGACCGCACTCTGGGAATTCCAGACGGGCCGCCTGCACTTTCAATTTGTCCCACATCGTCTGTCAAAAGAATGGACGCCTTGTTGATCGCTAAAGTAATCTTGGTTCGACCGGCTTGAGGCATTATGGCCTCGATATGTGCGTCAGTAAGGGCAACAGCCATCTTTGAAGGCAGCTTAAATGGATTCAATCCAACTGTGCAGTCCCTCAGACCAATATCCAAGGTCGTCGGTTTTCTCGTTGTGGCAGACTTCTCGGGCTTCACTGAAGAAGACAGCGCAAGGGCATTATGTGCTTGATCCCCAAGGTTTGCCACAGATGCGGCCAGACCGGCTTCAAAATCTTGAGGCGTGGCCTCCGCATCGAGGTTAAGAAAGTCCAGAATTGTAGAAACCCGATATTCAAATCTCAGATCCTGCAATTTCAATTTGATAATGGGCTCAATCTCATCGCCAATCATGCGCACCATGAGAATAGGGCCATTGGAAGGTTGATCTAATGCACCGTCAAACAAGCAGGAGCTAACAAGCTCTTCCGTCTTATTCCGGCGCACATTAATGCCATGAACAGCAACAGCAACAAGTGACGGGACGGTAATCTGTCCCACTTCAATGTCTCGAATTTCGCAGTCAAGCTGTCCAATGTTCTCCATAAGTTCACAGCTGACGGACAACTTTTGGACTCGTGTCAATGTGAGTAAGCCAGGGCGATCATCTTCTGGGAGATATTTCGCCACAGCTGCTAACTTGCCAATTTCTTCGCCGAGTGCGGGAACAGCGGACAGCTGTGCAATGTTCTTGACCGAAACATTTACAGTATCGAGCGCAGCTCGCAGGACAGACCCTTTCCTCCTCTGGCGTAAAAGAGTGTCAACCATTACTTCATCGTCCTCATGATCGAACTTCACCTTGGAAGGAATGATAAGCTCAAGGAGCTTTTCAAGATCCGTGTCTTTGGGCGCCATGAGAAAGTCAAGTCTCATTCCTCCTATCTCGGTAGTGATCGCTGGGTCTGCAAGTGAATTCTTCAGGTATGGACCAGACACCCGTATCCTGCTACACCCGACGCCGATGCCTTCGTCTCGACTGACGAACTTCAGGGCGCTCGTTTCCGCGGCCACACTGCAGTCTTTGCCGACGAGTTCAATCAACGTGCCCCCAATCCTCACATTAATCTTGTTCTGTGATGCGGCTGACTTGTCCTGGGGGTTGATCGGGGCATCGAATCGCACGCCTCTAACCTTTGGCTTCGGCACAGATTGGACAGGCTTTGCCGCTGGCGATGGGCTGAGCATCATCGATGCGCTCATATTGAGAAAGCTGCTTAAACCACCAAACCAGCCAAAAGTCTCATCCAGCCGTTGCAAGTCAATTTGTACAACAAGAGGCAGCGTTTCTACATTAGTTCTAATCGTGTTACCAGATTGAAGGATTTCAATTCCAACATCATGACCTGTCGAAACAAACGAATCTTTGATGGAAGTATTCATCTGTTTCGCACAATCGAATGAAAGGATATCGCCCCTGGCGTAACCGAATCGAAACTTGTTCAGCTCAATTTTAGTAAGCATATCTCCAGCATGGGGTGAAATAGCTCTGCTTGCCGCCATTGAAATGTTTGCATTTTTTGTCAGGGGGAAAGACGTGATTTTCAGGTGTGACAAGGTCAGGTTCAGAAGAACTTCCTGGTCATTGTTAAAGGAGAGGAGCTCTTCAGGCTGAAACGTAGGATTAACCAGCCCACTCAAACTATTCAGAAAATTCACTGCTATTTCTTCAAAAACAACTTGGATGCGAGGCCCAGTACTAGATTTTGACGCTTGGGCTGCCCGAGGTTGTTCATTTGGAGCTGGCACTTCGACACCTGTTATAGCCTTCAACAGCCTCTTGACTACCATGGCCAATAAAAACGCGATGGACGCGTCGAGATTGAGAGTTACTGGTGAGAAAATTACCTCCAACTGCCCAAAAGCCGTGCCATCATGTGCTTCCTTGTGCGTGGGTTGAGGGCGCCTCGGAGAGGAAGGGCGAGTTGTCGGGAATTCTCCAGGTGCTTGCGGATAAGTAGGCTGCCCTGATGTCTGGGATATCCTATTCAAGGACTCTGGGGAGTCGAGCTCGATATTTATATGCTGGTGCTGGGACTGGATGTAGACCGAGACAAGATCAAGCTGCAGGATTTCCTTGACAAGCTTTGGAGGGCCTTTCGGGGTTGTAATGCCATCATCTTCTGGACTTTCAGATGCATTAGTAGGTTTCAATGGCAGAAGCGATGCCCTGCTAAAAGCAGGTGATGGCAAGCTACTGTCCGTGTCGGATCCAGCTTGGTTTTGCTGGGCAGATCTCAGGTTTAACTTGGCGGTGTCTTGTGCCGGAGCAGTAGTTATATGGGGGCTATCGTCAGTACTTTCGTCCCACGCTCCTGGCATAACCGGTGTGCCCGGTCTCCTGTGTGCAATATCATGTGACTGGGGTTCCTCTCCCATGAACGGATTTGCTTCTTTCGCTCCCTCGTCCAGGAGTTCCGGGGTAACATGCTTTGGTTTGACCAGTTTGAGGGTCTGGCATGGGGCTTTGTCTGGATTGGTGATGGCACTTTCGGTGCTTTGAGTCTGCTGAGGGTTTTCGCTTCCATCCGAATCCTTCTCGTCCAGAAATTTGGATGATTCATTGGCATGTGAGAAGGCACTCATGTACATGCTGGCTGCTTCTTCATGACTATATAAGTGTGATTGAGTCAAGTCATCTGCAGAGGCTACAATTGAACCAGGTTTAGAGTTTGAGTCACAGACTGTCTCATCATAGGTGCCGGAGAGGATTGAATCACAAGGACCGGCATCATGATAGTATTCAGCATGTGCGAGGTTGTCTCTATGCGGGGTTGTGGCCATCTCCAGCAATTGGCTGACTGTTTTCGACTGGGCTGGCGACTGGTGCTCACTTTCAACAACGGAGGAATGGAAAAGGACCGAGGAATTTGCAAGATCTTCAGGGCCAAAATACGTCGATGACCGTTTTATTGATGAGCCTTGTTCTTCAAGATCATCCTCTGGTCCATCCGCCAAAGCACATTCCACATCTGACATACCGGGCGGAATCGTCAACGCATCCTCGCCATCAGCAAGATGATCTTCTGGGCTATGAAACTCGACATCGTCAGACAATCGTTCGCGGAATCTCTCTTGAAGCGCAGCCATAGGTTGATCATGGAAACTTCCTTGAAACAAAGAGGTGGCCTGGCGGGACGTTGGATTTCGGGTCATGGCTGGTGAGGAAGCAAGCGACGGTGAAGCAAGGGATGGTGAGCGAGTTAGCCCAACAAATGCGTCGGCTTCGGATATAAGGCAAGCTCGGATGTTTGAGATGGAGGCATGTCGCTTGCCTTTCTGATGAACTATTTGTGGTGATCTGTCGTTACCCAGGTTCATGCCTGAAGTGATTCCTTCTACCTCTACCTGTCCCAACGAGATCTGGAATGAGACGGGCTCCAGCTTAGATGAGTTCAGCTCAGACGGCACTTCCAATTCAAGCTGAAAAGTGACGTTTTTTATCATGATCTGAGTCCTATCAACAATCCCCTGCAAGAAAGCGGTTAGGAAGCCAGGCAACGAGAGCGGCTGACCAGTGCCAAAGTGTGAATCATCTTCGCTGCCGTCATCGCTGATAGTCACCGAGGCGCCTAGTTCGTGGGTTTCGGCAGTCAAGGCACTCTCTAGCCGTCTCCTCTCGGATATTGGCTCTAACTCCAGAAACGACTGTGCTAAATCGGCTGTATTCGGAACGAGATCTGTCGTATCTTGGAGGTTTACACTTGACGTTTGAGCCATTTTGTATGCATCACCGAGCACTTTTAAGCGAACGTCCACTCCCTCAACTTCGACAATGATCGGACTGGTGTAGAAGTCCATCGGTATTGTGATACGAAGGAGAAGGACCTTGGCTTTCTCTAGACCGAATGAAGGTGGTAAGCTGAGTAGCTTTTGGAGCTTCTATTACAGCGCGTAGATTAGCATGCGAAAGCCAAGATATCTTCTGAACGAACAACCAAAGACATACCTCGAGCTTGATTCCGACATCTCTGAATTCAAATATCGTGTTTCTTCCTAATGCCAGGTCGAGATTATCTATATCGAGTGCTTCGGCGTCGAGCAAGTCGACGCGTGAGAGGGCATATCGAAGCAGGCGCTTAGGCATGCCAGAGCCCCGAAAGGACTGGAAATAAGACGCCATGGCAATGGTTGCCAGAGGCCGAAGCCTTTACTTCTTCGTGGATTATGAATTTCCTGCAAATGAAGAATCGTACGTAATCTATTGCCCAAAAACGAAGACAGGCGGTCGTGGCGAGATGACCAGCTCTACACCAAACGCGGGGATGCAAGTCATGCTGCGGGCCCAACCGAAGACGGGTGTTGCATAACTAGGCGTCGGCCAGAATATGAAGGGGTGACGAGAGCTAGAAGTAGTAAGAGTTGTTCTGCGTGTTCATATCGACGGTCTCACTTCTTTGGATGGCACAAGATGAGAAGGATGCCTTTACAACGAAGGAAGCGAAGAAAGACGAGAAGAGCTAAAAGGATGAGGCGGATGGATAATGGTTGGGCATGGTGAGTGACATCAACTCCATCCAGCGCTGGTGGCGTGAAGGGACCAGACGGACTTTACCATACCTACCTAAGGTACCTAGGTGGCTCGTAGGTGCCTGGACATGACATGGCCACCTAGGCACGTGGATATCTGGCCGAGGGTACATGTACCGACAGGTAGGTACCTCGTGGTCCGCGGTTCAAATTGTCTGGCGACGTATGTTAGTCTGCGTCTAGGCTTCTAGGCTTCTAGGCTTCTAGGCTTCCAGTCTGGTCCACAGCGTCAGCGAAGCGGGGCATGACATGACAGACAGCAGTACTCAAGTGCTGCACAGCGGCCTGGCAAGCCTACCTTAGGTAGGTACCTAAGTCAGTCAGTCCCAGCCAGGTTCACATCGCGCTCGCTGGCCTGTACTCGTGATAACTTCACCAACCACCACCACCTGACCTGTCCATGCGCCCAAGCGCCCAAGCACCCCAAGCACCCCAAGCACCCCAAACACCCCAAACACCCCAAGCACCTTCTTAAGACCCTTCCACCCGCCCCGAAGTGGCCATCAGCAGATCGACATATCAAGACCATTGGCCGGCTACCTCGTTCAAGTTAGTCCAGCAAAATTCTTGCATCAATCGATCCTTTTCTCATCCACACAAATGCAATGCAAGTACACACAACATGTCCAGCATCACCTCCTGAACACCCATTACGGCAGACTGAAGCGCACTTCGCCTCCTAATATCGGCTCACTTCGTTTTTCATCTTCCCTTCCTAGCCCCATACATCATGACTCCCATCCCGCATGCCATCATGTGCCTGCTCCTCGAGCGACATCAAGCTCATGGCTCGATATAAGCAGAGCCTGCTGTGTGTATCGGCGCTCGCCCTCAACGCCACATAAGGGAAACTGCTACTCTGATTAGGGTTCATCCTTTTGGCAAACCCATTATAAGTTTCCGCACCTGCACGACTTTCTATCTAGCTCTGTCATCGATATCTTATTTCTGTAGTCATCTCCACTACTGCAGCCACCTCAAAGCTAATCTTCACCCCTCTCACTCATAATACTAATGGATGCTTACTCAATATGCCGCACCAGCCCGTCGCAACGCAGCTCGTCTAAAATATACCAAGATCTTCATGCGGCCCAGTTCTCAAGTTGGCCCAGTTGTGATTATCTGGTAGAAGGCTCAGCAATGCCACCAACAAGATTGGATACAGCAAAGGTACGCCATCGTTGGTCTATCCCAAGTTGTTCATGTATTGCTCTTTGAAGCCTTCTGCCAGCAGTAACATACGATATTCATGCATCAATTGGCATCGCGTCTTCTTATACTTCAAGAACCACCTCCCGGACCTTTCAAAGCATCAATCACTCATACCGCCATGGCCATAGCGTAAATACTCTTCCACATCCAACATCCATGTCGCAATCGTAGGCGCCGGCCTTGCTGGCCTGCGATGCGCAGACGTGCTTCTCCAAAATGGCTTCAAGGTCACCATCTTGGAAGCTAGAGGTCGAATCGGTGGCCGGGTACATCAGCAACAGCTCGACAATGGACACCTTGTCGATCTCGGACCCAATTGGATTCACGGTACCGACGACAATCCCCTCCTCGACCTTGCCAAGAGCACAAAAACCTCTGTAGGAGGCTTGGACAACAGCACCTGGGCCTATACATCTGCCGGTGAACTGCTTCCTCGCGAAGCAGGAGAAAAGTACAGCACCCTGGTCTGGGATGTTGTGCAGCAAGCGTTTGAGCACTCGAATGATTTGGGTGCTGAGACAGGCGTGGACAAGAGCTTGCTCGACTTCTTTCATGACAGAATACCACATATCATTGCTGACTCGGACCCGGCGTTCAAAAGAAAACGAGAGATTGTGTTGAACATGGCTGAGATGTGGGGGGCTTTTGTCGGCAGCTCAATATCTCGTCAGAGCCTTAAATACTTCTGGCTTGAAGAGTGCATCGAAGGAGGTATGGCAATGCCATGAAAATAATCCGAAATATCCTCATCGAGATCTAATAAATCTTAGAGAATTTATTTTGCGCTGGAACGTATCACAAGATACTCAACCATATTGCAGCTCCCGCAAAAGCCGCAGCTGACATTAAGCTGCACACAGAAGCAAAAAAAATACGATATCCATCGGACAGCGCCAGCACCGGCAAAGTAAAAATCGAGCTGGCTAGCGGTGAAACACTGGCGTTTGATGGAGTAGTCTTGACGACGCCTCTGGGCTGGCTAAAACGAAATTTGTCAGCTTTTAATCCTGCGCTTCCTCCTAGACTGACGCAAGCCATC
This sequence comes from Atkinsonella hypoxylon, assembly GCA_000729835.1. Classification (NCBI taxonomy): domain Eukaryota; kingdom Fungi; phylum Ascomycota; class Sordariomycetes; order Hypocreales; family Clavicipitaceae; genus Atkinsonella; species Atkinsonella hypoxylon. Next base: position 114,478 of record JFHB01000069.1, on the reverse strand, counting down.
AAGTCTATCGGCTACGGAAGCCTTGAAAAGGTTGGGGAGAAAAAAAAAAAAAGAGGAAATACCTGACCCCTACCTCCATGCTCTATGCTAACCAAAGCACGCCAGGTTTATATCAGCTTCCCACGAGCCTTCTGGCTCGACTCCGACAAAGGCCAAAAAGTCAATGGCTTCATAGAATGGCTCACCCCGAGTTACGCCCTAGACACAAACCCACACAAATGGCACCAAGAGGCCGTCGAGCTCGCCAGTCTAGACGACCAAAGCGCACATCCGACTCTTCTCTTCTATACATTCGGTGAACAGTCCAGGCACATCACCAGTACATTAGCCAATCTAGACACCAAAGAAGCCAAGACGAAGTTTCTCAAGACCTTTTTCCAGCCATACTACTCCCGCCTGCCTAATTATCTAGCAGAATCGCAAGACTGCCAACCTGTAGAATTCCTCGCAACAGAATGGTCCAACGACAGGCTGGCCGGAAATGGCAGCTACTGCAACTTTCAAGTAGGCCTCGAACATGGTGATGAGGATATCCAGACGATGAGGCAAGGACTGTCGGATCAGCGGGTGTGGTTTGCGGGAGAGCACACGGCGCCGTTTGTTGCTCTTGGTACGGCTACGGGGGCGTATTGGAGTGGCGAGATGGTTGGCAAGAGAATATCAGACATGTACGCCTCGGCGCGGTCTCAGGAGGCAAAGACTGTGTCGTGAAGCCACATTGATTCATTCGTCCCGCAGCAGAAACCCGTGTATCTGAATCGGGCAACAAGGCATTCTGCTCGTCCAGGCTTCTGCATAGACTATTGCACATTTTCTGTTTTCATGAAATATATCAGCAATGGGTATCATTCAAACAACATTCTAATCCAGGAATCCAGCCCGCTCGCTTGCTTTCTCCAGCCACGCCAATCCCAGAACCCCCCTGTAAACATACCACTGTGTTCTTTCCCTCTCCAAAATACCCTAAACAGCAGGATTATTCCCAACACTCTTGTACATATCCCTCAGCTCAAACTCCTCCACCTCCCCCTCAGGCACCTCGCCCACCACCCTCGCCGGCCGCCCCGCCACGACGGAGAAGCTCGGAATGACCATGAACGAAGGCACGACCGCGCCATCCAGGATCCTCACGTAGTCCTTGACAATGGCAAACTCGTTGACGGTGCAGTCCCTGCCTATCCGGACGTGACTGCCCACCGTAGCCGCCTGCACGACCGAGTTCTGTCCCACAAACACGTGGTCCCCCATCCGGAGCGGCATGTACGTGTAGGACCCCTTGTATAACCTGCCCGGCGGGCGGAGGAGCACCCCGCGCGAGAGGAAGCAGTAGCGGCCTATGGCGACGGCGGTGGATGCGGTCGTCGGTGCAGACGAGGGGCTCGCGCTGCGGACGAGGTCGCCTCGGATCATGACCTCGGGCTGGATGACGGTTTTGCCGCCTAGCATTATGTTTTGGGTGCCGACGAGGATGGCCTTGCGGGCGACTTTGTTGCCGGTGTCCTTTTGGTGCGTTAGTCTGATGGCTGGGCGGTTTGAAGGAAGGGGTGTGATTACCGTTTCGATGTAGTCGCCTTTTGCTGGGCGGCGGGACATGTTGGCGGTTTTGGGGGGGGGGGGAGGGGGGAGGTTGATGTTGGAGGAAGGGTTTGGGATGAGGTTGGATGGTCGGGTCTACCCGGGATGAAGTGAGTTTATCGGCCGTCAACATCGGTAATATAAATGCTACGGTGTAGAGGTGCTGGGATTGATGTCATGTTTTTTTTTTAACGGCGCATCAATTCACTATGGAACAATTTTCATCCACTATTCACCATCGGCACCTCCAAGTCAGCTCACAAGCGTGACGCCCATCACTAGCACAAGTAAGTACAGGTTAACCACCAATTATCAAGTATATACACCCATAGCCTTTTCCCCATGGAACGCCTCTGCAATGCAAAAAGCCCCTTCCGGAAAAAAAAAAAACCCCCCCCAAAAAAAAGGAAAGAAAAGGGAGAAAAACAAAGGCCTTTTATCAACCATTTACATCATTCCCTGCGTCAAACTCTCCAACATGCCCCCCGTCTGACACGCAACCTGCGCATTCTCAACCTCGGCCTTGACCCGTCTATGTAGCGTCCTGAAGCCCTCATGCAGCTCAGCAGAACCCCCTACATACTCTGCATACAAATCCAGCAAATGCAATCCCACCTCCACGCAGACACTCACGTAGCGAGGATCGCAGATATGGCCACACACCCACTTGAGGACCGGCTCGACGCTCACCTCGTCTCGGCCCTCGAGGGCGTCTCGCATCGCACTCCTGTGACGCAGCGCGAGCAGCAGGGTGAGCACGTTGATGGACGAATACTCCAGCGACGTACGATCAAGCACCTGATCCAGTGCACGCCCATACCGCGCATGACGCAGATCCTTTTGCCACGGACGCTCCTTTCTCTTAGACGAGCGAGGTTCATTCGCGATCACCACGTCAGCTCCCTCGCCTACCAGGTCCAAACGACTAGCGGCTTCAATTCGTCGCTTTCGTTTCGACTTCTTGGCGTCGTGTGAGCTGATTGTTCCTGCTACCAGAGCGGCCATTTCCTTTTCTCGCTCTCTTTCACGGTTGGCTTCTGCGCCAGTGAGACGGGTCTTGATGCTCAATACGCCGGACTGCATGCCGACAGCTAAGTGGCGATCGCTGGCTTCAGCACCGTCCCCAGAGGGAATCACCTGCAGTGATAAGACGGGAGATTGGTACTTGACGCTGTTAACGACGTTCCAGCCTGTTGTCTCAAAGACCTTGACGTGGCCTTCCAGACCACCTGTTACCAGGCGCTGGCCGTTGGATGCCAAACTCAGAGACGTCACGGTCTTTTGGTGGTTGGTAATCATGTGTAGTGGTTTCGCAGCAACCAGATCCAGTACACTGACGGAATTCTCTGCAGCCGCGAGAAGCGTCGTGCCCGGCGGCAATGAGAGGACGTCCTCAATTGGAGCACTGTGCTTGAACGTCATGACAGCAGAGTTGCTACCCGTCCGGGGATCCCATAGCTTGACTGTGGAGTCGTAACTTCCCGAAACAACCATGTTAGACATCGTGCCCGGCATAAAATTTGCACAGCGCACATAATCGCTGTGTCCGACAAACGTCGTTGTCGTCTCATTGCTAGGTAAATCCCACAGGCGGACCGTCCGATCATCACTCGCACTTAACAATGTCGTCAGCTCAATAGGCGAAAACTTCGTTGTCCATACAGGTTGCTTGTGCTCCGTCCACGTCTTAAGGATGGCTCGTGAATTTACATCAAAGACTTGCATGCGACCTGTATCATCGCCCGCCACGAGAACCTTGCCGTCCTTGCGAATGTCCCCGCTCCTAGCGACATCACCGAAACGTGTGATAGTTTTGATCAATTTCCGTGTGCGGTTCGAGTATATTTGCACCCGTGTACCCGTTGTGATGACAAATAAATCCTTGTTGTAGGAGATGTGTGTGATGGGGTAGCTCGTTGGTGACGGGATAAGCAGCTGATTTTTAAACGTCTTCCAGTATCGCTGTTCTGCTGTAATTGGTGATGGACCAGAGGGCAGTTTGACTTGCGGGAGGGGTCCCGCCTGTGCCGCTGCCATGGTATCGCTGATTTTGAGCAGTCGTGAAGTGGTATTCTTTGTTTCCTGACGACCCCGGCTCAGATGGTGGTTTATTTGCACGCACAATGCATGGCGAATTGGTGCCTGTGATTTTTTTTTTCTGCCGAGTTCAAGCATGCAAAGCGGTCTGGCGAAACGGCAAGGCATCAGCGGGGCAGTCCACTTTGCTTAGATTGACTTAGCGCGTCTGCACCTCCACCACCCTACGATACGGAACTGTTATTTTAAGGCTTTAATACTTCGTAAAAGTCATTGAAAAGCACGGCATTTGACCTTTCCAGATATCAACTTGCGCGGTGATTGCGAACACAAAACAGTATTTTCTGACATTCTGTCGCATCAACTTCCCTCGTCAGCTTCCGACTCCTCCAATAATGCGACTGAATTTGGCCTTGTAGTCGTCGACATAACGGTTAGTCGTTTCTTCGTACTCATGGTCAAACTTAGTTACTCCAAGCGATTTCCGGCACATTCTTTGTCGGTGTCAGGTCTCCGCAAGAGCTTCTGGGTTTGCCGAATCGATAGTAGAGGTGGCTGTAGTCGGGTTGTCCAGTCGGAGATGGATGCCGCTGACAGCCATCTGGGGAATATCTTCATTGTCATCGTCGGAATTGCCGTACCAGACAGACGGCAGAATCAGAGCTCTGTGCAGAAGAGGCCAAGACACCAAGGTCTCACGTGTCGATTGCGGCGCCATCCGTCGCAATCAAGGATGGGCGAAAACAGCTGCAGCGACCTACTACAGCATACTACAGCAAGGCCACGATCCATAAATGTACCCAGTCTATATATGCTTTGGTTGTTCTAAAACACCAGCCCATGCCCCCATAAATCGTAATATGTAGTATACAAAACAAGGTGATTTCCTGACCAAGTCGGCCAATCTTGTGTCGTTCAATATCCCCCGCGACGCCTCGATCGCCCAGCACCAATATCAATTCGCTGTAGTTCTTCCATTAGCGACATATCTGCCCCGCCATTGCCACCACTCATGATTGGTAACGGCACCTTGGCCGGAATTGGTGGTCCAGTTCCATAGTGTGGTGCGTAGTTCTCATTAGGATAGTCATAAGAGCTTCTCCTGGGGGGTCCTCTGGTGGGTGTGTACGGGGCTGGCCTTTCTTGATAGTTGTCTGGAGAAATCGGAGCCAAAGGGCTCGACATGGATGCTGAATGACTGCCATGACCAGTAGACCCGCGAGGCCCTTTCTTCTGAAGACGATTGCGACCACTCGTTGGAGGAGTGCGCATAGAGTCCGCTGGTGCATAGGTTGACGGGGCGGGAGGCATCTGCTGTGAATGCATCGAGTGTGGACGAGTGACAACGCGAAGGGGCCTTCGGCCGCTCGGCGGCATGGGCTGCGCTCCTGATGGCGATGGCCGAGCACGCGGCTCTGGAGATGCTTGCTTGGTTTTTCCTCTAGGTTCGGGTTCGGGGGCCCAGGTCTCCATTGGCAAGTAGTCAGAAGGGTCAACTTCGCGACCATCATGTCCGATAATTTTGGTACTGGGATCGATCATCTCTGCCCGAGCAGGTGCTGCTCCATGCGCAGTCATGCTCGTGTTGAATGAATCATAAGAGTCTGGGCCGAACGGAACGCCGGATGATCTCCTATTCTCACTCGGTGGCGGTGCTGGACTGACAGACTTTCTGAGGATCGCGTGCTGTGGGCTGGGATTGGGACTCGGTGAGTTTCTAGGTCTAATTGTTTGCTGTGGTGGACGACTGGAATATGTCACTATAGATCGTCCATCGCAAGACGGTGGCATATGCGTCTGCGGCGAGTTTGTATATGAAGGCAGTTCATCACTGTGCTGGCGTCCACGCGTAGGAGTTGTTTGGGGCGCAGCACCGTGTCTATCATCATACCGGTGATCATGGTATGAGCGATCAGAGAACTCTTGAGAAAGTGCGAGATCAACGCCCGGTGACAATGCTGCCGGAATGGCCGGTGGCACATATCCTTGTGACTGTTGGGAACGGGAATGCTCCAAGTCGTTAGGCCGGCTTGATCGCGCTTGAAGACTTGACTGTGAACGATACGACATCTGTAACGATGTGTTGGAATAGTCCATAGCAGATAGCGGCGAAGCTGATGAGGGATGAGCATTAGGATCCGGGTGTTCCCGGAGATCATATGGTAGAGAATGATCGTCATGATATTGGGTGGAAGCACCAGGAGAATGGCTCACAATTTGAGACGACGTTCCTGCGCCAGGATGAATACTCATTCCACCTTGGTATGCTCGCGAGCCATTATGCCCATACGAGGTGTGTGGTGAATCTGGGACATCCTCAACCGTTGGCTGCATAGACCTGGGGTGAGGACTGTAGCTAGGGCTATAACCATGACCAGGACTACGAGACAAGTGTTGAGAAGATGGTGAGTCATAGGGTGAATTGTTGCATGACGCCATCTGCATGGGCGCCGACATTGAAGGGTCGTATGGCTTGAACACGGGTTGGCCAGGATACGCAGATACCGAATGCCTGTGGGCTTCGCTTCTCAAGACGTCTTGGCGCATCGGCATTGGCGATTTTTGCGGTGATACATCACAGTGATGGGCAGCATCTGGTCCTGCACTGCTTTGTCTTGAGCGATGTGCTGGCGGTGGTGGAGGCGCATCATGGTCGAGCGAGGACGGCACCCTCCTCTCGTCAGACAGCTCGTGAGCCTCGGGAAGAGAACTGTGCGAGCCGCGCGGTTCCGGCTGACCATATGGAGAAATCTGAGGCTGGTCGCCGTAGCCTCGTTCATCATGATACCTCGATGGAGTTCCATGTGAGTCTCTTGCGCGATGCCCGTGACGGTGAGCCGAGTGCGGTGACGGAGTGTAAGGATCCCTCTCAGCCGGCTGTCTCGCGCCTTGGGGAGGAGTATGATACTCGACAGACTGAAGCGGCGATTGTGTGGGAATAAAAGCTGAGTATGACGCTGATTTAGCGTGAGAACGGGGAGTGTGAGGTTGCTCTAGTGGAGCGGGAGCCGCGACGGGAGGAGTGACGGGCGTTTCTCCCGTCACAGGATCTGATGGCAGCGGCCGCCTCTTAACAGGTGTTTTCTGTTTTAACGAACCAGCAGGATCTTGTTCCGTTGAAGCTTGTTGTCTCTGCTTGGCTGCAGGTTTTTCAGGTCGTGGCCTGCTATCGTAATATGTGATTTCGACTCTGATCTCGCCGGCGTATTTGCCCCGACACGCCAAGCCCTGCCACATATCGCTCTGGCCGCCTCCAGCAACAATAATGCCTTTCAAATCGATCCAAGCCTCTCCAATCAGGTCTGTTTTTTTATCATCGGTAAAAACGGACACCTTGAGCTGGTAGTAGTCTGGTGAATCGTGCACGGTAAACCGTAGTTCTTGATCCCTATGTCATGTTTAGCATTGGGGGGTTTGTCATTGTGCAACCCAGATCACTGCCTGTGTAAACGTGACAGCAATTGACCTACCACTTTGGCGTTTGGCCTCCTCGAATATCTGTCGTCGTCTTCTTGGCTTCCTTCCCTAATCTGGCAGCACAGTAAGGGTCTTGTTTGCCAATCGTCTTCCTGTTGGGCAAATTCTTGGCCCGGTCAACTACAGCCACCAAAGTGCCAATCACAGGCCCATCAACCGTCATATCGGCGAAGATGCCTGCGGTATGTCCACCATTGAGGGCGAACGCCTTTGATTTAGTTGCCATATTGACTAACGCCGGGCGGCGTGTGCCTTCTGCTGGGAAAGTGTCGTAGTCCTGTGTGAAACGCTACGAGCTTTGGCGCTATCGACTTTGCCTTACTCGATGACGATAAGTGGTTGGTTCTTTCTATTTATATGGATGTGTGGCGCAGGTAGCAGTGAAAACGAAAGGCGGGGGGAGAGAGAAGGAAGGTAAAGCTTAAACAAAAGGATATTTAATTCATGAAAGCAACGAGAAAGTGAATGCGCCGGTGACGAGAACGGCAAGGAAAATGAGTTCCGGCACAATGGACAATGAAGAGATAAAAAGGAAGCAGAAAAGAGAGGGTGAAGCCTTGTTTTGTCTTACTGCTGCAAGGTAAGGGCTGATGCAGCGGAAAGCTGCTGTGTATGAGCAGTGGAGGAGGAGCTTAAGAGCTTGCGCCGGGGTGGGTGCCAGGCCCCAGGGCGAGAGGATAACAGTAAGCAAAGTGGTTGGGAAGTGAGAAAAAAAAAAACCGACTTCCCTGCGTTCAGCCTGGAAACTAGTTAGTTAGAGACAAGGGAGAAACAGTGCATCGTGGGAAGGCTGGCCCGGCGGGGCTACTGTCAAAACCGGGTGGCTGGTGATCGAATGAGAGGCTATGAATGGTCGTTGCAGGTGGGTCGCGAGTGGTCTGAGTAGTCCAGGGCCGGGCCTGCACCTGTCCGATCGGTCCCTGTCAGCCGGCTGGCTATGTTTTGTCAACAACACGATTTTCGACCATCCTTCTTATGAATGCAATTAAAGCCAGACACGGTTTCAAACAGTCCCAAACATCACTCTATGCCCTGCGAAGGATCTCTTGTTGAATTGCTCTTTGATTCAAATCTTCCTCTCAAGCCGGTAATTCCTTCATTGCCGGCGCGGCACATACTTCCTCGAGGACCTATCTTTCTCCATCTGGCCCGATGCTATGCCTCAATCAAATCTTCCCCACTAGCACCCAATGCAGATCCACTCGAATGCCAAGATCCAAGGACTAGAGTCGATAGACGCAAGTTTCCCCTGAGCAACCGGAAGCCTAATCCACAACGTTAACGGGCATCTTATTCCCCAACTACTAAGGCAGTGCGGCCAGATAGAAGACGCACAAAGCTCCTCCGCCACCCCCATCGCCATCGCGGGCACACACTGACGGCGGCGAGGTTGACAGCTATTACCACATGTAGCCAATTGGTCAGTGTATGCGCTTCTTTAATTCAAAGTGTGGATGGCAGTAGAGGTAAAATTAATGCTAGGCTTATTTTCTTATATCTGACCTTGGTTTTTTTTTTTTCCGGAACGTGTCATACTCTTTACCATTGGACTTCTCTCTATCCGAAACGATGCAGGCTCGGCTTACTCGCTAAAACGTCATCAATCCGGTTGCATAAACTTTTGAATTGCGGTTCCATTTGGACCCTCAGGTGCTGGACGTTCTCCTTGCTATCTCTCTGCCAACAACATGAAGAGGGCATGATGAGTTGCAAGAACTCGACAGCGATAGTACTACAGTGGAGACGTGACAATGCAACGGCTCAGCCACCACACTTGTCCCAGTCATACAGTCATCGACTTCAAGGTCTTCCGAAGGTTGGCATGGTGAGGGAGCGGGCTCAGCTGAGGCACAAAAACATTCCTTCCAGAAGCCGTCTTTGATGCCGTCAATATCTTGCGTTGGAATGTAGCATACGCACCGCCCCAGTCAAGTCCAGTGAAAGAACTTGCTAAAAGACGAAAAACGGAGCACTGGCTAAGATATCAGTTAGGGCGTTAACTTCCGAAAGAATTATTCAACGCCTTCTCCCACTTATTGATGCTAGGTCCCCATGGAACGTGTCCAGTCCATTCCACATTTTGTATTGTATATGCCATACTTCGTCAACGACTCATATCCTCTTCTTACCAATCACAACTCCTACCTAACAATGAAGCCAACTCTTCCAGATACTTTCTGTCCAGCTCGTCAAATCCATTCTTAACAGCGCAATCAACGTCAATTACGGCGACCACTTTCTTCTCGCCATTTTTTTCAGCAACAATGGGTACCACGATCTCACTTTTGCTGTCCCCGTCGCAGGTAATATGATCAGGAAACTGGTCTACGTCCGCAACTAACTGCGTTTCCTGCGAGGCTGCGGCAGCTCCGCAGACGCCTTTGCCGAACTGTATAATTTGACAGGCAACTTTTCCTTGGAAAGGCCCTAAAATAAGCTGTGTCTGTGAAGATGAAGGGTCTAGGACGTAGAAGCCTGTGATGAAGAGCGTCATGTCAGAAATGCAATCTTGGCGAGTATACTCCAGTACTTGAGAAGAGGCATACCTGCCCAGTTGACGTCTTTACTTGGTGCTGGTAATGACTTGTATGCGTGCCATAGGAGAGATGCGGCATTGGCCAAGTTGCTGAATAAGAGTCAGGTATCAGGCCTTGGTTGACACATCACCCGTGGTTCTGCTTACCAAACCTATGTTTTTCTTTGTCAATACAACAGAGCAGACCGAATAGTCATGAAAGTAATTTCGAACCCACCCAGTTGCGCTGGTCGACACACAAACCCTCCGCGTGCATAAGCACCTGCTCAAACACATCATCCTTGGTGACGCCTTGGACAAAATTAGACGCATCAGCATGAACCTAACATTTTTGTCAGCAACGACAGACTATGTTTTGCGCGCCACCGACCCGTGAAGTCCAAACATGCCATTTTGCCTGAAGGTGCGTGCAGTCGCTTCAATGATGGCAAATGAAGACTGCAGAAAGACTTTTTTTTTTTTTTTTTAATACGAGGAGTCCCGGCAAAAAGGTGGTCGATGTCGTGACTTTTCCAAAGTGGGTAGGGTACCCATACTTCCAGAATCGGCAGCCTGCATGGCGCACCTATTGTTACGCAGCGCAGCTACCTGCTTCTGGCAGGAGCTCGTAAGAGCGCGAAAGAGTGATGCCTAAGGCGCAGACAATAGTATAAGTAGCGCAACTACAATGCACAATGCACAATAAGCTTCAGTCGGCAATAATTAACTTACGGCAGACAAGGCACCTACTCCTGCGCCGCTGTTCAAACTTAACGCCGACCCGATATCCATAAATACTAGCCTCATGCCCACGCTGATTTCAACATGGCCTTTCCATCGGCCATCCCTCAAAAGGCAAGACTCTTTCTTCTTTGGGTTTCCAGAGTTTCTTTATTCAATGCAATAACGGGCAGAGGTCTCTCTGGTCCGGAGAGGAGGCAGTGATCAACGGCCTGGTGGTAGACGTTGTCCACGAATCGCTTGCGAGCAACCTTATAATACGCCTCGAGGATATCGCGAATGTCTTCTGCGGCGTGCCCCGCATTGCTTCTATTCCGAAAAGTGGACTGGGATTTTATCCAGCTCAATGACGAGGTTTAACCCCCAGTCTGGCCGCTTTCTTTTCATGCATGGCCGTTCAACTCCTCTTTCATCCGAGCGCCGCGGGACGTTTGACGGTTTGCTATGAAAGTAGTGGTTAAGCGTGTATAGGGACCAAGTTTCGTCGCACTAGCCTTTCCACAAATTCGCCTGATCCATATTTCCCGTATCGAACTTTTGTGTAGTTGATGCTGATGTAGTCCAATACTGCTTCAACTTTGCAATCGCTATCCGTCCAATCATCCCATATATATTCTGTGTATGTGTATTTCGGGACCCCTCATGGTATTTGCAAGGGCTAAATGTAGCCGAGTGTCCCCATAATCTGAGACTGCGTTTGGGTCTGCTTCGTGTTGCAGGAAGAATGAGACCAAAGACCGTAATCGAACATTCGGAAAGCTATGCAGCAAGTCTCTTGCGACGCCTGCTGCAGAAGAGATGCCGTATCCCCCGTTCGGTAAAACGGCGATGACGACGTTGTGTTTCCCAATGCTGCCCAGTGTGTAATCGTTGTCATTCTGGGCTACATATTCTTGTCAAATCACTTGTTGAGTTACCGAAAGATGTACTGAGATTCGTTGCGGGCCATAAGTCACATTTTGTCACCGTCTCGAGGGACGACGATAAGCTGGTTGAGATGGGAGAGAGAACATGAAAGTAGCCATGAGTGGTAGGTAGTTCATTGCTTGTTGGCGGGAATATCAAACTCTACGCGCATTTTCCACAATATCCGCACTGTGCATCGCAAGCCGTGAAATCCGCTTCTCCCTCACTGCTACTGTCCTCGCTGTGCGCGTCCCTTTCGAAATTCTCAGTCTTCAGATGATTGTCCCTGTCACTGCCGACCGCGTGTGCACCTTGAAGCCATTTGGCCCAATCTTGCCTCACAGTTTCGGAGAAAGCGGTTCCTGCATCAAGGCAACGCTTGCGAACCTCTAGCACGCCCCCATTCTGCCGAACAAGCTCAAGCTCGCTGTCTTGATGGGATTTGGCTGTATCGATCAAATCGTGGAGTAGACAGGCAAGACGACCTAGCGCGTACTTGTTCTGCGCTTCCCACTTCTGCACTTCTTCTTTGACGTCTTTGACCCGAACATCACTAAATAGGCCCATATTGTGGTACGCAAGAATGAACTTGGAAATTTGTCTAACCCATAATCGCGGTAGTTGCTCCCCAAGAACATCATCATCTTGTCGCTTGATTGATCGCGTCTTCAAGTCGAAAATGCTTTCCTGCGGAACAGTCTCGCCAGCCCCTTTCACTTGGAGCCTATCTGAGATAGCTTGGGACTCGGGCGATGCCTGCTCCTGCTCCTGCTCCAGCTCCAGCTCCTGCTCCAGCTCCAGATGTAGCCCTTGAAGTTGGTCAAGTAGATCGGACCCAGCTGCCGTCTTCCGTGGTGCTTGTTCCGACTTGATGTACCCGTCGCCCTCGAAGCGCACCATCATGTCAAGCCCGCCAAACTGGTACTTCAGAATTCGTTGATGCGAAAGTGATCGTTTAACATCCGGTTCCCATATGGTGTAAGCTTCGGGGAATGTGTGACCGTAGCCTCTTACCCCTGGAATCCGCTCCTTCGGCGTGTTTTCTCGCCGGATAAGGTGAACTGTCTCCCCAACGACCTCGACAAGCATTCGAAAGGGCTTATCATCGCCTTGCACAAAGCGGAGGAGATTGGCGAATGTACTTCCGCATGCAAATACGTCGACATGACATGGGGTGGGATGCATTTGCATGACGGCGACAATTGCAGGTTCGAGCGGGTGTGCGGGATATGATGCAGCATTGCGGTCGCGATAGTAAGTTCCATCATCTTGGCGAAGTTGGCAGCATTCAGACGGAGGAGTCCACATAGGAGGTTTCCCTGGAAGTACTGTTAGCAGAGCAATCGATGTGGACAAATTTCGTTGTGATGCGTGCCTGGAATGATGATTTTGGCATGCCCGTCCACCCAATTATACGACGCAATGATCTTGGTACCAGTAATTACCGGCCGGCTCGATGGCATTACATGCTCATCGGGGATAATTCTTTCGGTAACAAGCTTGATGAGCTCGCCAACAGGAGGGGGCGGCGACTCAGCGACATCTGGTGCTCGCTGGGAGCGATTACCTCGAGTCCAGCTTCCTCGACCACGCGGCTGATGCCAGTTTGATCGCGACATGGGTTCGATCTTTCTACCTTTGAGAGGTTTCTCTGTATCAAGATAGTCCGCTTGTATTTGGATCACACAGATTCCAAGCCTATATGAGTGTTAACGATACAGGGACGTTTTCCTTTTATATGTGGCGAACCCGGGCCGTAACCTCCGGTCGCTCCCAGTGTCATCTGGCTTCAGCAAACGGAACCCTTGTCGTATGTGTGTTGTGGCCTGACCTCCGTGAGCGGGAGACCCTGTCTCGTGCGTGTTGTGCAAACGGGTTGTTGTTGTGTCCTTGTAGAATCAATGAATCGGCGTTGCGCTCCCAACCGCGCTCGCACATAAAGAGCGGTTCCCCCTTGCTTGACTCCTCCTCCATGGGCTGGGTAACAACACATATCCGATCTCCAACAGCACGAGAAAACTAGGCTGCCAGAAGATTGGTCTGTTGCAGGGCTGCTGGAACTCATATCCCCTTCTTTCGTGTGACTTTTGTCACCGGTCGCCCCAGTGGAGGCAACGAGGCTCTTCCATGGTCATGTTCGTCTGCCATTTTATCCAGGCCATTCATGAGCATCGTAAAAGCATATTTTGAATTGTTACGTCTAGAATGTCATCTACCAAAATTCTCTCTGGTCGCGAGAGAGCGCTTTTCAAGGTATTCAACGGCCATCTCTCGGGAGAATCGTGTATAAAGAATAGCCACGATGCCAAACATTTTCTGGAAGCCACTGATATGCTGGCAAAGGAGAAATCACCGGTTTTCTGCGCTGAATCCATCGTCTCCAGCAAAAGTGGTATCGAAACGGTACGGAGTGTCGTGCGCAGCAACCTTTCAAGGGAGTTCGTCTCATCAGTTATGACCCTACTTATGACCCATCTCTCCGACCCGGCTGTCAAGACCATCAACGATGGAGAATTCCTCAAACAGATTCTGGTCGCTATTCTATCTCCCCCGACATTTTGGTCGACACTTCTTGAGTTTCATCGCCAGAGCGACTTCAATGACATCAGTGTTGACATTTTTGCTTGGTTATGTCTCGAAATTGTGTTAATGAACTCCCCCAGCTTGGAAGTTTCGTACCGCGATGTGGCAGAATTGATGGAGGGTAAACTTCTCCTTGAGTCTCCATCACATCCGGTGAGGCAATTGGCATATCGAATCGTCAAGATACTCCGGACACATTCGGTTGCCTCAACGGCCACTTCGGATTATAGTGCCGGTGGCCGCCACGACAACGACTTTGCTGACTTCCGCACTATTTCCATCTTTCCAACCGCTGATGAAGTACGGTCGATGGATGAACCATTCCTTCAACGTCTAGACGATGTATTTGAGACTCCACGCGAGCAACGGGGTGCCACCTATCTTGAATGGCTATTCCGCCTTCTCAGAGAAGACATGCTCGCCGATCTGAGAGAAGATCTCACCATTGCATGGGAGCAGAAGGAAGGAAGGCGAAAGCCTCTCCGTCTGGGAAAATTGAGACTCACAGGTTTCGGTGTTAGCGACAATATGCGAATTGATCCTTTCAGCTTAAGCCTTGAGTGTCAGGAAGGGGTTGTATTCCCCCGCGAAGGAGGCCAGAATGCTAGGAAAAGATTTGTGGAGAATTCCAAGTCATTTATGAAGCACAATTCCCTCGGTGCCCTGTGCCGTGACAACGAAGTCATTGCATTTGGCTCCATTATGCGCAATGTCGATATGTTGGCAAAGGACCCTCCGATTGTTGTCATCAAGTTCACTAGCTCGATTGGATTGAAGAACGCCATTCAGGCTCTCCTGAATGTGAACCGACATGAACTCAAGTTCTTTGTCGTTGACACAGCCACGTTCGCTTATGAACCCATTTTGCGTCGCCTGAAGGATATATCTGAGATACCTCTTGAGGATACGTTGTTGGATCCTAAGAATGCCCCGAACACTTATCAGCCTCCTGGTCAACTTCCTCGCCTCTTAGATATTTTCAAAAGAATGGTCAAGGAGGGAAAAGAAGTTAATCTATCACCAATGGTCAAGGCTGCGCGCCCTGTCCGAATTTCTGGTGCACAACTCGAGTCCTTGATCAACGGTCTGGAAAATTCTGTGGCTCAGATACAAGGGCCTCCTGGCACCGGCAAATCTTTCATAGGAGCTCTGATATCGCAAATCGTCCTGAAAGCAACAAATCATCGCATTTTGGTATTGAGTTATACAAATCATGCGCTCGATCAGTTTCTCGAAGATTTATTGGATATTGGGGTGGCGGAGGGCGACATGGTGCGACTCGGTTCCAAGTCCACAGCACGAACTGCGTCTCTTCGGTTGGATGAGCACATTAGACAGCCCCAATATCGTTTCTCAGCTACAGTCAACGCAATGATCAGAACATTGAAATCCCAAGCCACTGATGTCAACGACAAGCTGACGGAACTTGGCAACAAACTCGGAGCCAAGCTAGTTGCCTGGGACGATATTTTGACAATGTTGGAGTTTTCCGACGAAAGAACCTCTTATTGGCTATCGTTCCAAGTTCCAGATACGGGCGATGGATTCAAAATAGTAGGCAAGGATAATAAACGTATGCTACCAAGCGACCTGTTGCAAAAATGGGTTCGAGGTGATAGCCTTGAGTCGATTCCGGCTTTGGCTGTCCATGTGGATGACCCTTCTCATGACGTATGGCGGCTTCCACTCACTGAAAGAACCAAGCTTGCAGAGCAGTGGTTGTCTAGAGTGCGGCAAGATCAGATGGATGAGTTTGTGGAGGTTGCTGAGATGTCTCATGAGATTCAGCGGCAAATTGACAATCTTTACAATGAATCCAAAAGAAATGTCGTACAAAGTAAGCGAATCATAGGATGTACAACTACTGCCGCGGCGATGTATCAATCAATCATCAAGTCAGCAGCGCCCGATGTGGTCTTAGTTGAGGAGGCCGGAGAGATCCTCGAGGCTCACATTATCACTGCGATGAGTCCATCTGTCAAGCAACTAGTCCTCATCGGCGACCATAAACAGCTACGGCCCAAGGTAAATAACTACAAGCTTACAGTGGAGAAGGGAGAAGGATTCAACCTGAACGTATCTTTATTTGAAAGACTTATTCAGCAGGGTCATTTCTATACTGTCCTTCGGGAACAGCATCGCAGCCACCCCGAAATCTCTTACTTCACTCGTTACCTATCCTACGAGCACCTTGAGGATAACGAGAAAACTCGACAACGCGAAGAGATACGGGGACTTCAAAGCCGAGTTACATTTGTTCACCACGAGCATCATGAGGAACAGCTCAGCTGTGTAGGTGATGTGCGAGGTGGAGGTTCTAAGACGAGCAAGAAAAACATGTTTGAGGCCCTTATGGTCATCAAAATGGTCAAGTATCTCAGTCAACAGGGTTACAAGTCAGATAATATGGTGGTCTTGACGCCATACCTGGGCCAGCTGTCGTTGTTGAGGGAGACATTGAGTGCCGATCACGACCCCTGCTTAAATGATATCGATTCGTTCGAGTTGGTTCGAGCTGGTTTGATGGAACCCGCAGCTGCGAAGATAAACAAAAAGCCTCTCCGGCTCTCTACAATTGGTTTGTGTCCCAGACTTGAGAAGAGGTGCATAAGCTAATAATATGCACAGATAACTATCAGGGAGAGGAAAGCGACCTCGTGATTGCATCTCTCACAAGGAGTAACTCTTCAGGCGATATTGGCTTCATGTCAGCCCGTGAGCGACTGGTGGTCTTGATGTCGCGCGCGAGAAATGGCATAATTCTCTTTGGTAATATGCATACATTCATGAAAAGCAAAAAAGGTGGTGATTTGTGGACGGGTTTTCTGCAGGCGCTGAAAGATAAGGGGTGTGTGTTCGATGGCGTCCCTGTGTACTGCGAGAGGCACCCAGATCGATCCGCACTTCTCAAAGCCCCTGGCGATTTTGATCAACATTGTCCTGATGGAGGATGTGCGGTGCTATGGTAGGTTGAACTCCTCCACTATATTCGCACTCTACTGACAATCGTAGTGGCGCGAAACTAAGTTGCGGAAAGCATACTTGCGAGCGTCGATGCCATCGAGTCGCCGATCATTCTTTGATTACTTGTTTAAAGCCTATGGAGCGCACATGCGAGCGAGGCCACAAGACAAAAGTATCCTGCTCGAACCAAGACAGTGGGTGCAAGACCTGTGCTCGTGAAGACGAAGACACTCGCCGACGCGTGTTGAGGGACATTGAACTGGAAAAGTTGAGGCAGGAACAGCAAGATGCATATGCTCGTGAATTGCAGATACTTGACGACGAGATTGATCGATATCGTCGAGCAATGGCTTACAATGAAGAGGCAAAGCAGCAACAAAAGAATCTTGCTGAGAAGAAAGTACAGCTGCAAAGTCTGAAGGAAGTCAGTGAAAGGCGCAAGTTGATAGCCGAGAAAGCAAACAATGCAGCTGTGCCCTGCAAATCAAGCAAAACCAATGATGGTAAGACAGTCAATTCCATATCTAAGAGCAAAGCGGCCCAGGAATGGGAGACCTTGAAAGCCCAGGGAGACCCGAGTAACGAGGCACTCGACGAGCTCATGAGCATGATTGGTCTGGAATCTATCAAAGAGGAGTTTCTGTCGGTGAAGTCAAGCATCGACATAAAGATTCGGCAAGAGGTATCTTTGTCTACGGAGAGATTGAGCTGCTCATTACTGGGTAATCCAGGAACAGGTAAATCGTCCATTCCACGACATGGTCCTTGATAGTTGTACTGACAAGCCCAGGCAAAACAACTGTTGCTCGTTTGTGGGGGAGATTTCTGGCATGGACTGGCGTTATCCCCGGTAAGGGCTTCAAAGAAACTACGGGCTCCAAGCTAGCAAATGGTGGTGTATCCGGCTGCGAAAAATTACTAGAAGAGCTACAGAACGACGGAGGAGGCGTACTCTTTATTGACGAGGCCTACCAGCTGTCTTCAGGAAATAGTCCCGGAGGCAAGGCCGTTCTGGATTTTATACTTGCCGAGGTAGAGAATCTTCGTGGTAAAGTCGTCTTCGTCATCGCAGGCTATTCTAAGCAGATGGAAACCTTTTTCGCTCACAACCCTGGCTTTCCCAGTCGGTTTCCTATCGAAATGAAGTTCCAGGATTATTCAGATGAGGAGCTACTGGATATCTTGCAGCGCCAGGTGGACAGAAAATTCAACGGGAGGGTAAGAATTGAAGGAGACTCCGATGGTCTCTATTTCCGGATTGCTGCCCGACGAGTTGGTCGCGGCCGGGGCAACGAGGGATTTGGCAATGCACGCGCCGTCGAGAACGCCTTGACGCGAATTGAGAAGAGGCAGGCCAATCGCCTGCGACGAGAACGCCAATCGGGGGGCAATCCGGACGACTGCTTTTTCACGAAGGAAGATATCATTGGCCCAGAGCCATCGGCAGCTCTTCATAGCTGCAAATCGTGGCGCAAGTTGAATGAGATGATCGGACTTCGCGAAGTTAAGCAGGAGGTCAAAGTTTTGTTGGACTCGCTGACAACAAACTACGAGAGGGAGTTGGCAGAGGAGCCTCTTATGGTTTTCTCCCTCAACCGCGTTTTCCTCGGATCGCCGGGGACAGGCAAGACGACAGTTGCCAAACTATATGGGGACATTCTGGCAGCTCTGGGCCTTTTAACAAATGGCGAGTTGGTGATCAAGACTCCTGCTGACTTTATCGGATCTGCACTGGGGCAGAGTGAGGCCCAAACTAAAGGCATCCTAGCCTCCACGGTTGGTAAAGTTCTCGTCATCGACGAGGCATACGGGTTGCATGTCGGCAGCAACGATAGTGGCCCTGTCGCCGACCCCTTCAGGTCTGCTGTTGTGGACACGATTGTAGCTGAAGTTCAAAACGTGCCTGGAGAAGACCGATGTGTTATCCTTTTGGGATACAAGGATCAGATGGAAACAATGTTCCAAAACGTCAATCCCGGGCTCAGCCGTCGCTTTGCCATCGACTCACCATTTATATTCCAAGACTTTGACGATGAAGCCCTTCAACAGATACTGGACCTCAAACTGAAAGACTCCGGATTCAATGCCACCGGACAGGCCAAACGGGTTGCGCTGGACATTCTTAGGCGCGAACGAAACCGCCCAAACTTTGGCAACGCCGGCGCCATAGACAACCTCTTGACAAAGGTGAAAATTTCCTATCAAAGACGTTCATCTGCCGGAATTGTAAAGCGAAACCAGCTCGAAGCAATCGACTTTGACGAGAACTTTGATCGCGCAAGTGTTGGGGGTACGGATGTCCAGAAGCTTTTCGCAGACGATGTTGGCCGCGAGAACGTCATTGCGCTTCTCCGTGGCATACAAGATCGAGTGAAGCAATTGAAAAGCCTTGACATGGATATCAGTGACGAGATTCCATTTAACTTTCTGTTCCGGGGCCCTCCTGGCACAGGCAAGACAACAACTGCCAGAAAGATGGGCAAGGTCTACTACGATATGGGATTCCTAAGTGCGGCCAGTGTCGTCGAATGCTCAGCGACGGACCTCATCGGTCAGTATGTTGGCCAGACAGGGCCAAAAGTCCAGAAGCTCTTGGACAGTGCTCTCGGAAAAGTCTTGTTCATCGATGAAGCTTATCGTCTTGGCGGAACAGGTTTCGCAAAAGAGGCGGTTGATGAACTAGTCGATTCAATCACCAAAGAAAAGTACAAGGGGAAGCTTATCATCATCTTGGCAGGCTACACCGATGACATCAACCAGCTGCTATCGGTCAACCTTGGTATGACGAGTCGCTTCCCTGAGACAGTTGACTTTGATCCACTGAGCGCAGAGGATTGCCTCAAACTCCTCACGAGGCTGCTCATCAAGAAGAAGACAGAGGTAGAGAAGAGGGGAAAATCGTTCGACATATTGTGCTTACAGCAGCCATCTGAATTGTTTGAGAAGGATATTCTGTGTCTGTTTCGGCGGCTAGCAGCTGTTGAAGGATTTGCCAGCGCAAGAGACGTGAAGCAGCTCGCCAAGAACATCTTTCGAGGCATAGATCTCTCCGAGGAATTTCTGAAGCTTGAAGAAAATCATGTCAGCCAGGAGCTTCAGAGGATGCTCATGGAGAGATCGGGGAGAGAGAAGCACAGCGTCATTCCCAAAACTCTGGATTCGCTAATGACGAACCTACAACTACAACCTCAACCTCCACCTCAACCGTCCACCATTGTGACTCGCACATCCTCCGATATCCAACAAACACAGGTAACAGAAGAGACTCAACCAATGGTGGAAGACGAATCTGGTCCCGGAGAGTCGGCAGCATCCCTCTTAGGAATTCGGGACGCCGGCGTCAGCGATGAGGTCTGGGAGCAACTTGAGCGTGATACGGCTGAGGAGCAGCGCAGGGAGACAGAATATCGAAATCTGAAGGAGGCGCATAAGTCGGCCAGCGGCTCTGATCGGGACCGTATCGTAAAACAAGTGCTAGAAGAAGAGAAGCGCAGAAAAGAGGAAGAGGCCAAAAAGGCCAAGTTGATGGCCTTAGGGTCATGTCCTGCGGGTTATCATTGGATCAAGCAGACGGGCGGGTATAGATGTGCTGGTGGCTCGCATTGGATGTCTGACGGGGAATTGGGCACACTGTAGGCAACAAGTTGTTTATAAATGCACTGATTGTGTAACTCATAAAATAGGATTCCCTGCCTCGTGACCCGATCACTACAACTTGAAACAACCAAGCAAAAATATAAGAGAAAAGGGCCCAGCGGGGTTTTTCATATTTTCGGCAAGTTGTGGTATTAATATTATTAGTTATTCCGTAGCAACCACTGGAGCAAGAAATAATCCGCCGATGGTCTAACCGGTTAGGACTCATTTGCCGCCCACAATACACACAATGCTTCACATCTAGCTCATAGATTATTCTTTTAAGAGGCGACGAAATGACAAGACATCATCAGTATCAATCTGCCCTCGGACGAGACTCCGTTCACACTTCCCAAGCTAGCATCGGCCCACACCCAGCCAATCATATCTTTCTAGCCATGGCCAATGTTGGAGACGACGTTATACTCCAAATTTCGTACAAAAATTCACTTCTCGCAAAACACACACACACGCACAAAATGGCCAGCGTCGTGAGTGCGCAGATTCCTTGGCAGCGCTGCGCGGCCTCTCGCACAAGCTGCCTCGTCTCCCAGCACTCATTCCCCAAACTATATTTCCAATGTTCTCACAATTCGATCGTCCTCCTTGGTCAGCAGCGTCGCCAAGTTCACGGTACGACCTCTAGTAGTCTCCGCGAGACGCGAATTGCCAAAAGCCCGCTTCTCAACCCACCTGCGTCAACTCGGCCACCCTTTCTCGACGTCCCGCAGCGAAGCTCAACAGATTCGACGTTCCAATACCTCTTCCAGCTCGGAAAGGGCTATTTACGCTTCTACAAAGAGGGTCTGAAGGCAGTCCTAGCCAATCGACGGCTCCTGAAGGAGAAGCTCGAAAAAACACCTGCTGACGATCGCCCTTCGATCTGGAAACCGTACTACGTTCCCAAAACCTTCTCCCGCGCAGACTGGGTACTCCTCTGGCGAGTTCGGCACGATATGCTCCGGCTGCCGCTTTTCGGACTCATGCTACTTGTTATAGGGGAGTTTACCGCCCTGGCAGTTATTTACGTTGACGGCGTTGTGCCTTACACGTGCCGCATACCAAAGCAAATTTACTCTAGTCTTGAAAAGGCTGAGCAGCGCCGCAGGGCAGCCTTTGATGAGCTGGAGACGCAGTTTCCTCACGGGGTACTTAGTCCTCGTATTAGCCCGGCTGTGGCGAGGAAGCATGCCCTGAGGAGCTTAAATTTGTCAGGTATGATGTGGGATCGCCTGGGGTTTACACCGCCTGGCTTGTGGCAGATCAAGGGACGGCTTCGGATGGCATTCCTGGAGGGCGATGATAAGAATATCATTGAGGATGGCGGACCGATGGGCTTGGAGGTGGAAGAGCTGCGCATCGCATGCGCGGAGCGAGGAATTGATGTTCTGGGGAGGAGCGAGACGGACTTGAGGAGCTGGTTGGGGGATTGGCTTCGGTTGACGGCTGCGGAGGATATCTCGGAGAGGAGGAGGCGGATGGCTACGTTAATGTTGACGAGGTGAGTTGGGCTTTTGCCATGTTTTGCTTCTTCTTTCTTCCTTGCCCCCCTTTTTCCATTTTTGCGCTGAGGTATCTTTACGACGTGTTCCATGCTTGAGGCACTGAACCGAGAGTGCTTGTTTCTACCGGTTGATGCGGAGTTTAATTGAGAGTACTAACAATATTGACTTGCAGACCGGAGCATTGGCCCCAGCAGCGAGACTTTGCGGCTCCGGACTGGGAGTTGTAATTCTATCGAGAAAGAAGAGCGCCGGCTTAGATTTCTTTTGTGATAAGCGAGGTTCGACTCGCAGCGCATGACTGGCATGCATACGACGCATCGGCGCACAGATCAGACGAACCGGATGAAAAGGGCATCGACTGCCTGTCTCTGATGTATGAATACGAAAACGCATTTCACCGTACACTGGACCAAAAGCTCATTCTATTTCTTGCATATGTTGTGGAATAAGGGAATTTCAGGATCTGACGTACCATCATCAATTAGAGTTCACAGGAGACAGCGTACGTGAGAATTGAGTTCGCAAAAAAAGGTCGCACCGATTTCCAACAAGAAGAAGCTGGGCGCGCAGTGGAAGTCTGTATTATTATCAGATACGATGACATGTTCTAAAATGTATCCGTCTGGGTCGATATGACTTTTGTCTTGTCGGAGTGCAGTCATGTTCCATGTGGCTCGGTTTCGGCGCTGGGCAGAGCAAGCCTGGGTAATACTGAATACCAGACAATGTAATGTTTGACGCAAATCCCGTACTGGTTCGGAAGTGGAAAGACCCCAACCCAGGAGTCCAATATTATCTAGGGGTCGTGCCTTCCCGCCGGGGCACCTAGGTAGACCGTTCGGCTATCCACGCGGGCAGGCTGGGGTTGAGTGAGGGGGGAGTCTGCCAGACATGCCAGCTGTGCCGAGGACCATAATGATAGCCGCCTTCTCTGCCGTGCAGCCTGGCCCAGCCTCGTTTGCACGTCGCGAATAGGTGCGGAAAGCGACTGGCTTGGCTTCGAGTCCCGGGGGTGCCCCGACCAAGCACCAAGGCCGGGGGCGCCCCCGCCCCCGTTCCAAGCTGCCGAGTTCCCCGATCCGCAGTTCTCCAGTCTTCAGCGCCCAGTCCAATTGCCTTCGCCGTTTCGTCCCTCTTCCCCAGTGCAAAGGTAAGGCACTGCAAAACAGCGCCCAACCAGTCCTGCGTCCAGGCCAGCCCCAGCACATGATGTCAGGCCGAGGTAACCATCACATGCGGCGTCTGCTTTCACATCCAAGGAAGGTGCATGCCTTCTCCCACAGCCAATCACTTGACTCCAATCTAGCCGAATCCGCGTGCGCCTACATTTAAATCAACCCAGCTACTTCAATTGCTCTCTTCCCCCCTCCTCCGCCCCCTTCCTTCTCCCCTTCAAAGAAAATTCTCCAATCTCTTGGCAAAGCACATCATTTCTCTCCTCAATTCAAATCACCAACTACTCCCCACATACTCGCCCACCTCATCCATCAAAATGGGTTTCGCTGACGGTGCGTAACTTGCTCCATTCTGGGTTGCCGAAAGGAGGAAAAATGTCCTTCGCATGCTCTGCGACGAACCGGAAGAAAAGAATATTCCCTTGGAAGACAAAGTTTCCATTACCATGGGGAAGGAGTGGTGGTGGAATGTCGCTATAGAGCTTTTCTGAAGAAAGGAGCCCGGCTAGCGGAGAATTTTGCACATCTCGAATTGGTTTTACGTCTCAGCCTGGCCACTAACTCGCTGGTTCATATATAGAGAAGTTCCCTTCCTCCGCTGCGTTCGACGTCATCGACAGCGTTCTCGCCGGCTCCGAGAGCGAGCGCAAGGACGCCATTAAACAGGCCAACGGTGTCTTTGCCTTCACCCTCAAGAACAAGGCTGGCCAGACGGAGAGCTGGCACGTTGACCTCAAGGAGTCTGGCCGTGTTGGCAAGGGTACCGGCAAGCCCACTGGTGAGTGTTCATTAACCCCTTGACTATCTACGATGAAAAGAGAAGAAAAAAACAATGCTGAAATTGTACAAGTCACCCTCCTGCTCTCCGATGAGGACTTCGGCAAGCTCGTCGAGGGCTCTGCCAACCCCCAGCGTCTCTTCATGTCCGGCAAGCTCAAGGTCAAGGGCGACATCATGAAGGCCACCAAGCTGGACCCCATTATGAAGAAGGCCAAGTCCAAGGCCAACCTGTAGAGTGGTATGGGGAATTTTGGGCCGATAACAGTATGTTGTGGGGAAGAGGAGGAGAGAGCCATATTGGAAAAAGGATGCTCTTTATGTAACATAATGCAACGGGGGGTAAATCATCTCGTTTTTGTACATGTGCTTCATGACGAGCTTGAACGAAACACCAGTGCCATTGTTGAAATTGATCTCTTTGTTAGAGTGTACTTTATATGGAGATGCCATTGTGGTGACCACAGTTCGCCATATAATGCTTCCTGACCAGATCGTCAATCAGGTTGACAGACCCCCTTCTACAACTTTCCCGCCAGTTGGCGAAGCCTCTTCTTGGCACCTTCACGCACTTCGGTGACAATCTCGCCCGCCGGCTGGACCCGCTTGACGAGTCCGATCGCAGTGCCGCTACAAGATCACATCAAAACATCAGCCATCGACCATGCTCCCAATGGCAAGGAAGACGGAGGATACTTACGCCCAAGTGCTAACAAGCTTCGCGGCCTCATCAGCAGGATACTCCTCTTTCAAGGTCTTCTGCAGCTCCTGAACAGTAGCACCGCCCAGGAACTTCTCATGGATAGTACTCATGATGGCTCGACCGTCGTACAGGGGCCCCCATAAACTGAGGTTGCTGACCTGGTCGTTGAACGGCGACCTGGCGGACAGACAAATAAGTCGCAACGTGGTCAGTGTGAAGGCTCTAGCATGGTGAAAAGCAGAATAGGGTAGAATAAAAGGACACTCACTTCAGCGTAGATGAGCCGCCGTCGACGGTGCTCAAAACGAGCTTCTTCCGAAACTCAGGATAGCACGATTCCTCGGCAACAGTGAACTTTGATATCCAAAAGCACATGTTAGATAGAACCAGAGTTAAACCAAAAGGGATGATAGAAGGATGGAAATGAAAAAAAAAAAAAAAAAAAAAGAAAGGAACATTACCCTCGTGCCCATGACAACGCCGTCCGCGCCTATATCAAGATCAGCAAAACCAGTCAAAAACGCATCTTTGTACTCGAGGACTCGAGACAAACGAACCCAACACCATCGCAGCAGCAACCCCCCTCTCATCAGCGATGCCCCCGGCCCCCAGAACAGCAACCTCCCTGTCCGCAAACTCCCCCTCAACCAAGTCCCTCACCTCGGGCACAAAACTCACGACCCCCATCCCCCTTCTAAACTGGTGGCCTCCGGCATCTATACCCTGGCAGACCAGCGCGTCTGCCCCGTCGACGACGGCCTCCCTCGCGGCCGCGACATTGCCAACCTGCACGAAGACCCGCGGCGCGGGATCAAGGCTCTTGACGGCCTTGATGATGGCCGAATGCGGCCTCACCTGGCCGTCTGGCGCGAAGAGCCATAGCGCAGCAGGGCGCAGCCTGGACAGCACCGGGAGCGCCGTCTCGCTGAAGAGCGTGATGCTCTCGTGGCCTGTGATGAAGCTTACGCCCACGTTGATGAGGCCCGTCGTGGACCCCAGGAGCTTTTGCGCCTCGGTCAGGTCGTTTGTGAGCGCGGTGAGATGTGCCGATGAGGGCGTTGCGTCGAAGATGGATGCGACGAAGCCTGGTTTTTTTTTTAAAAAAGAAAAAAAAATTAAAATAGGAAGAAATTAGAAACCGATTTAGTTCTATTTGATTCAGATGAGATGGGTTCGTCATGTACCGAGTCCGCCTGCTTTGGTTACCTCAGTGGCTAGTCTGGGGGTTGCGACGTTGATCATCGGCCCGTTGCAGATGAGGGGGGTTGTGGTCCATGGGAACCATTTTTGGAGGTTGGCGGGCGGCATGTTGGCTGGCGGAAATGGCAAGTTGACTCGGTTTGTTGATGGGAGGTTTTTAAATGTTTGACGGATTCTGATGGATTGATTTTCTTTTTTTTTTTTTCTTTGCGAGATCCGAGGGATGATAGATGGTTTAAGAGGTATGTTGCATTGTGCTGCATCAAGTAAGCAAGTAAGCAAGTGGGGTAGTCGACGGTTGTTTCGTGACGCTGGCCAAGAGTGTTGTGTAACGTGGAGTTGCACTCAGGATGAAGAGGAGAAGATGGGTCATGAGGCAGGTTGAGATCGTACGATATGTACAGACAACGTCGTAATCATGACATGCTTTGTGCTGTCGACATCTGCGTTTACGTCTACCTATCATTCGACCAATCGACGTGGCCACACACACCCCACACACACAATTCTCTCTCTCTCTCTCTTGCCCCTATATACACCTAGCATCTCATCATAATAGCAGGGGGCTTGTTGTTTAGCACCTCATCAATCTCTTTCATGATCTTGGGCGTCAACTTGTCCACCGCCGCGACGGCCCTGCAATTCTCATACACCTGTTCCACCCGGCTCGCACCTGTAATTGCCGTGCTCACATTAGGATTCTTCAACACCCACGCCAGCGCCAATGTGCTCATCTTGATGCCGAGTTTATCTGCAATGGGCTGCAGCTTATTGACCTGCTCGATGAGGTCGTTCCACATATCCTTGGTGGTGCGCTTCCAGTATCCCTGGACGAAGTCGACGCTCGTCTGGGCAAACCGCGAGTCCTCGGGGATACCGTCCTTGTACTTGCCTGACAGAATTCCCTGACGCAAGGGCGACCAGACCGTCAGTCCTAGATTGTGTTCGCGGTATAGATGGGCATATTCCGTCTCCACCTTCTCGCGCTGCAGCATATTGTACGCGGGTTGCTCGGTGATGGGGCCAATAAGGCCCAGCTTGTCAGCGTATCGCCACGCCTGGGCGATTTCGTCGGCGTTCCAATCAGATGTGCCCCAGTAGAACGCCTTGCCCTGGTCAATGATGTGGTTGAAGGCTCGGACGGTTTCTTCCATGGGCGTCTGGCGATCGGGTCGGTGGGCGAAGACGATGTCGACGTAGTCGAGGTTCATGCGCTTGAGGGAGGCATTGAGGCCTTCAATGATGTGCTTTCGCGAGAGACCCTGATTGTTGACAATGTTCTCGCCAAATGCGTGGCCCCAGTAGATCTGCCAAAGCTCGTCGTTAAAAACTCAGCTGCTTCTGATATATCTGTTGCCTTGAAAGGGACATTTGCGCAGCATGCGAGATTGTCGTGGGAAGAGCTAGCTCCCTCACCTTGGTCGAAATGACGAGATCATTTCGTTTCCAATTAAACTTCTTTATGGCTTCTCCCATGGCAATCTCCGACTCGCCGTCAGAGTAGACCTCTGCACAGTCGAAAAAGTTGACACCACAATCATATGCCGCCTTCATGCAAGCATACGTGCCCTCTAAGAAACAATCAGTTACCGCGTCTTTGACCCTCCTCCCTTTGCTCCTCTATGGACATCTGGTATACTCAGAGCCTACCTCTGTCGACATGACCACCATAGGTGAGCCAACCACCCAGCGAAATGGAAGAAACCTGAAGACCCGAGCGACCGAGAAACCGATACGTCATCGGCGGCATATCCTCTGGCTTAGACATCGTGGACGGTCGCGGCTTTGAGTTGTTGTGATACTTGTGAAAATGGAAGTGGAAGCTTGATAATCCAGAAATTCAGGTGCTGCTGGCTAGAGAAATACCAGAATCAGAAAAGATGTTGTTGATCAATTGAACCAAGGCATCTTCAAGTATGTTGCACAAGAACGATGACAGCATCGACAACTTGTGGAAAAAGTGCGGTGGTGTTGCGGCGTCAAGCTGCAAGCTCGGAGGACTCGGAAGACATCAAGAGTAGCGCGAGTCATGATGTAATTGACCACGCCACTTTCTGTTGCATTTTCTCTATAAAATGAGTGGGAAAATCCGCCTTGATCTCTTTTGTACCTAGTGTACTATCCAGTCAAGTCAATCACAATTCATTCTCTTCTTGAATATTGCACCTAAGCGCAGCACAATCGTGCGGCAGGTGGCTTATCAAGATGCAACTTTTAAATGAGACATAACTAGTTGTACACTCGACGTGCGCTGTGAGGTCTCCTTTAAAAAGTCTGGGCGGTGGCCACCAATCTGATATCAATCGGTAATACTGCCCCGCGGACATCCCATCCGCTCCAATCAAGCTAGAAAAGTGTTGTTGCCGAGCCTGTTTTAGTTTCCACGTCGGCGACGACTGACGATCCCTTTTTGCCTCCGTTGCCAGTTTTTCTTTTGTAGGAGGTCTTTCTGAACTCCCGGAGTACCCGAGCTCTTCACACCACTGCATGGAGGCTTTGACGATGACGAGGCCCAGGTATATCCCGCGCGAGCTCAGATGCAGGCCGGTGCAGATGAAACCTCAAATGCCGTTCTCGAGAGAGCGGGACATATTTCGTCGGATAACAACTTGGAGGGCTTCAGAAGAATTCACGTATTGGGCTCTGCGTTAGCAATGAGCCGAGGACGGGATACATGTTTCTTTTTTTCGATGTTTAATGTAAGGCCTGGGCAGACGCCAGCGGCTGACATCGAGCTGGTGATGTCGGCTGCGTCGTGATATGCCTGCAGAGTCAAAAAAAAAAAAAGAAAAGAAAAAAAAACTTGAAGGCCTTATCACGGACTGAGAAAATATTTTACCCCATTCAAGTTCGTCGTCATCTTACTGCCAAGTCAAGTTACCGCTCACCAGAAAGAAACAGGTCGAAATACGCAAGAGTATGTGGCTGATGTATGCATGTTCACACACCGAGCCCTTTGCCGAGATGCGTAGCGTCAATCATGCACAAAGACCAGATGACAGCCAATCCTTCAATATCACGTCCTATAAGCAGGACGTATTAATAGTCACTAGTGGGCAGCACGGCCGAGCTGTGGACTAGCGATGCGCTTTCCCCGCAAAGATGTCAACGTTGTACTGTGATGTGACAACACATATTGACGGCGGGCATGGTTCTTCTGCTACTAGTCTGATTTTCCGTTCTGCCGCAGTTTGATGCACAATCTGATGGACAATCGCGGAGGCAGGCGACAGCCAATACGAATGAGTGATCGAATAGCGCATGTTAGCTGTGATAACGCCCATTGAAGGTGCTTGGGTGCCTACCGTCATTTGCATAGCTATATAGGCTGCCATATCAATCCAGCACTAATACTGATTGATACATCTGGGTCAATCCGTCGCTATTCGGCCGATCCTGCCATGACTAGCTGAGCGGGAGCCAGAGGCTCGTTGGCCCTAATCAGAAACAAGCCGAAGTCTCATCTTCATCTTGAACAAAAGGCTTTTCGGCGAAGCCCTTTTGGTTTTCCAGGTGGTTAGATGTTCTTCTGGTTATTCTGGCTGCACGGAGAGCATGCATCGCTCCTTGCGTCAAAACTATGATCCGCTTTCTCCCTTGCCATGGAGTTTGATGGGCACCTACTAGACACGAGTCGTGTCTGCCGGTAAACATTTGAGCATCGAACGTCTTCGCTTGATGGCTTGATGGGGCACTTTCATCTTGATCTCGCATTCAAGGCGCTAGGGCAGGTCAGTCTTGAACTCTTGGTTGATTCACCACGCAAAGATGGAAAATGCTCAGGTTTTGGCGAGGATTGTCTTGGTCCAGGCCGCGCAACCCATATCGCTTCACGCGGGCGTACGGCGCAGGCATGTATTAATTAATTCCCCAACGCATCCACTCTAGACGGCAGCATTGATTTAACGACTGAGTACGGATTAGTCCGCAGTGTCTGGCCAGACACTCTGGCCAGAGAGAGACCATTGATTCAGCTGCTGCTGCTGCTGCTGCTGCTATCGACGCAAGCGGTGGTCCCGCAGGGATCCCTTCCGAGGTTCGTGTTCAATGGTTCTCGCTATTATGACGACAAACAGACTCCGAATATAAGATATCCGTATTTCCCTACCTAGAATAGGCAGTTGAAGGCGAGTCTGGTACGTGGCACTTGAAGAGTTATCCATGCTTTTGGTTGGTGAGATTCGAGGGGAAAGTCTAATACTCGGTGGGGAGGACTTGCTTAATGTAATCATTGATGCTACGTGAAGGTGCTGCCTGTGGGGGTAATTGGTGCCTGCAGGCTGTGCTAGTTTGCTGGGCCAGGTCCACCTAGGTGCTGAGGTGTTATTAATTCGTCCCCGACTACTCCGTAAGCAGCATAGACTCTTGCGCTAGGCCATAAGTGCAAGGCCTGCCAAGCGGCCGGGGGCAAGAAACCAGACAAGAAAGAGAAGCTGGCTGGACGGGCCAGGCACCAAACAATCTGGTCAACTGGTGGCACAGTGGAGGCCATTGGTGCCTCTGGTGCTAACCAGCACCAATCACCAGCCACATGAATCAATGCCAGTACAGTGCCGGTGGCAGCGCCAGCGCCAGCGCCAATCCAATCTAGCACAGTTGAACAGTTGTTGACATTGTTGACATCAATCAGTATCTGCCTCACCCGTCTCCTGTCCCCCATCCCCTGTCTCCCCATCCACTGACAATTCCCCTCCCCGTCTCCCATCAGCAGACTTTTCCCCTGCCACCGACCTCGTCTCGTCTCCCTCGGTGCCCGGGACCCGCGACGCAAGCTTCGCCTTCGCATTGCCCGCTCCTCCAAACTGTATATGGCAGACCTTAACTTCACATTCCCACCAGACGCTGTATTGCCCTAATTTTTTTTTTTTTTAATATCCGCTGCGGCCGCTAAAAATGGTTATTTGGGTCTTCGTTGCCGACTAACCTCCTCTATCGCTCGCCGCTGCACTGAATAGCAGCACGGCACTCGAGCCTTTCCCCCGACCGCCCCCTTTTCTCCGTTTCCCTGGAGCCTTGCTTCGTCTGCTCCACCGACTTTCCGTTGGCTCGCCTAGTTTCATCCATCGCTTACCGACAACGCAACATAACTTTTCTGCTCCTTATTTCTTTTGCCTTACGCCTGCCGATTTGCTCCCTCAACTCGACGTCTTTCGTCCGTCGACGCTCGAGGCTTGCCACAAGGCAGCCCATATCGATCCTTCACCATGGCTTCGTCGTCGTCTAACGTCGTCGGTGTTCACTACCGCGTCGGAAAGAAGATCGGCGAGGGCTCATTTGGCGTCATCTTCGAAGGCACCAACCTGTTAAATAACCAACAAGTGGCTATCAAATTCGTACGCAGCTCACCACTATGACAATCTGATTTGGACGAGACGCTGCGCTTGTGTCGTCGTCTCCTCCCTCGTCCTCGATGATCAGCATTGACAATGGCTTCCTAGGAACCACGCAAAAGTGATGCCCCACAGCTTCGAGATGAGTACCGAACATACAAAATCCTTGTTGGATGCCGTAAGTCAGGCCTTTCGTTCCGATGCGGATGATGCGGATGCAAACAGTCAACTCGTCGCCTTCTTTTCCGTCATGACTAACCAATAGCTCCAGCTGGCATTCCCAATGTGTACTACTTTGGCCAAGAAGGCCTTCACAACATCTTGGTCATCGATTTGCTCGGCCCTTCCTTGGAAGATCTCTTTGACCACTGCGGTCGCCGCTTCACCATCAAGACTGTCGTCATGGTGGCCAAGCAGATGCTTTCTCGGGTCCAGACCATCCACGAGAAAAACCTTATTTACCGTGACATCAAGCCCGACAACTTTTTGATTGGTCGTCCGGGCACTAAGGCTTCCAACGTGATCCACGTGGTCGATTTCGGCATGGCCAAACAATATCGCGACCCAAAGACGAAGCAGCACATTCCCTACAGAGAACGCAAGTCTTTGTCCGGAACTGCGCGATATATGAGTATCAACACGCACCTGGGTCGCGAGCAATCACGACGTGACGACCTGGAAGCACTCGGGCATGTTTTCATGTACTTTCTCCGAGGCGGTCTTCCCTGGCAGGGTCTCAAGGCTGCGACCAACAAGCAAAAATATGAGAAGATTGGCGAGAAGAAGCAAACCACTGCAATCAAGGACCTTTGCGAGGGCTTCCCTGAAGAATTTTCCAAGTACCTGACATATGTCCGCAACCTGGGCTTCGAAGATACCCCCGATTACGATTATCTTCGCGAGCTCTTCACTCAAGCGCTGAAGAATACGGGCGAAGTCGAAGACGGCGAGTATGACTGGATGAAGATTAGCAAGGATTCGGGAAAGGGATGGGACTCGATGAAGGGGCATGGTCCTGGCTACCTTCACAACCCAAACCTTCGTCCCGGCCCTTCTCAAATGGAACTGCACAGTGGCCATCGTCTTGGGAATACCAACTCTCACCAGCAAGCACAGAATCTTACCGTCGGCCGTTTAAACGCCGCACAACCCCCCCCTCCCTCACCGATCAAGCAGATGGGCAACAAGAGAGACCGGCCAAACGGCCCAAGCGCCATATCGGCGCAGAGGGCCAGCGGAGTGGGGGGCCTCCGAAGCGATTTGGGCACCCCCGCTGGCTCGACTCAAGCTCAATTCCAGAACAGCACCCAGAACCTGCCCCAGAGAGGACAGCAGCAGAGTTCCATGGTTGCGGCGGGCCAGTCTAACACTCGAACTGTAGAGCCTCAACCCAGCGGATTTCAAAAGTTCATGAAGACCATCTGTTGCGGCTAGATGCCCCCCATGAGCTTTCGGGATTGCTTTTGTATCTAGTGCTGCGACAGCTTTCCAACAGTTGTCTGCTTGGAAAACCCCCGCATGGGATCAGCACATGCTGCCGGCGCGAGACAGCAAAAGTGTTTGAAGAGCGGGAGGGCGGCGGCAACTACAACAGCAAAATCGGGTATTGCGGCGGAGGACTACTTCAGGTTGACGAAATCGGAGGTTCGATTGGGCGGAAATATTTACAATCCTTCTGTAGTTGCTGATGGTGTCTCTCCGCGACGACGACTTACGCAAGAGTACGACAATCAGCGACGAACACGAAGTCGACGAGTGTGGCATTCTTCCCAGCAACCATATCCGGCTCGGACAGCCAAGCACACCAGGTATCAACACGCTGTGGTACTAGACGGGATGCGCCCTGCTCATCATGTTACGACTGATAACCAAAACTGGAAATGGAGACAAAAAAATCATAGGCAGTCTTGCTGAAAGTCGAAGTCCCCGTTTCGTCGGAACATTTTCCTAGCTTTTGTTTCCTTTATTTTTTTCATTTGATAATTTTACGTCTGGCATTCCACAAACAAACCATACTTTAAGCCACTTTCGATGTGCAGCGAAGCACGGCGCAAGGCGGTCACGACACGGGTAGCATTTTGGGTTGATGCGCGCAATCTTATGTCTTTTTGCTCTGTTTTCTCTCCCCTATATCATTCCTCACTGCCTTGTCGACACCGAGATTCTCGACACGCACTAGTGATTCTCAATCTCGGGACATGATTCTATCGATACACGCCATTCTGTAATCATGGGCCTACACAGGACTTTCATCTGTTAGTTGCCTTGCTGCAAGAAAGGCAGCGGGAGTAGGAGGATAGGAGGGGGAGGGGCGGTATGTAGAGCTGCAGAGACGCGATGCCATGTTTATAGCAAAGCTGAGCAAGCGAGCAAGCAGTGGGAAGACGAGCTATAGCGTGTTGGTGGGAACATATAGGCTGGTGAAGGAGTTTCTCCTATGGTATACATTGTAATGGAATAAAGAGTTTCAACTAGAGTGGTGCATGGCGATAATGAGCAGTGTTTCCAAGATTGCAAACAGCAGCGCCGCGGATGTCTCTTGATGTTTTTTGTAGAATGAGTGAGCTTGTGAGAGCCGTAATCTAGACAGCCAAGTCCCGCGAAGCAAAAGGAAATGCCAGAACAGGCACAGCTCTTTCGTAAAGATGTCATCCAACGAGGATTGCACAAGTCACATTCTAGGTGGAACGAAATCATACAAAGTGCAAGTGAGCTGGATGCAACCGCCCCTTATGTTACTCTGGTCATCCGCCGTGGTAATGGAGGCAAAAGGAACTGCGGTAACGCACGGAAGTGAACACGATTGGTGGGACTAAGCGTCCACATGGCGGCATGGGGTTTTGTTAGTCAGCTGGTACGTGTACATTGATTGGTGGTTATGAAAAGAGGTCGCAGAGCGGTAGATCAGGATGAGCGGAACTCTGTAGATTGGGGTTGGCTGACATGATCGTTCTCCATCGAGATCAAAATGGTGCTTCCCTCATGGTGATGGACACAGGTTATCAGGCCTGCACTGCTTCACTTCATGCAACCTCAGTAGGCACCGACTTAAAAGCCAAACACCCATATTACAGTCGTATGAAACCTAGCCACTCAGAACTACATGATCGATCCAAGCACATATCTTCCGCACCACGTTTTGTTTTTCCTTGCGATAAACACCGAATCCTGCCCAGATTGATACCAAGCCAACAATTCCTTCCTCTCCCTTGGTCCCGAATAAAAAGCAAGTCGTCAACGCGAGAAGAACTACGTAAGCTTCTGCTTGATGAAGAAGGACCGCAGATGTGAAAGCTGCCAAGCGCACGTGATTCCAATGACAATAAGCTGGATGATGATCCAGCGGACAACGCGGGCATTTGTAGCCTCAGATTGGTCTCGGAAGTCGGCTTCGCGTTCCTGGATAGTTGACATGATTAGCAGTTGTCCTTATTTCCCATTTCCAGGAGCATAACCCAAGGCCAAGTCAGGTGAGAGGAAACAAAATCAGCAGCTTTCCCTCCCCGCATCATGCATCACGCATTAAAAAAGTTTCCTTTTTATTCCTAAGAGAAGGGAAGGGGGTGGGGGTTGTCGAAAATACTAACCCTCTGGAAAATCTGCTCCTGCCGAATATCGTGTAACCTAGCATTCAAGTCCTTCACCCGCGATGAGATATCCTGCAACTTCGCCTTGTCGCTGCTCTCAATGGCGCCAGACTCGCCGATCGCGAGATCCAGCTTCATCTTGATGCCGCCGTTGGAGCTCTGAGACGAGAGCCAGGCTGAGCGGCCGCTCGAGGAGGATGGCAAGAAGCAGATCCTGTGGTCGCCTGATTCGTGCGCCGTGAAGGTGAAGCGCCCGGACGAGGAGCCCCGTTGGGAGACGATGCGATGGTCGTTGTCAAAGACCTCCTGTATTGAGAGAAGAAGAAGAAGAATTAGCGTGAGGGCTGTCGCCAGGTTTTTGTCACCGAGACGGTTCGTAGGCAGGGAAGGAACGCACATCGACGGAAATGTAGATGCTGAGCCCGTTGTGCTGCTGCCATGCGTTGGCTCGGTCGTCGTACTCCTCCGCAGAGTAGTGTCCTACGACGAGGGTGCCCTTGGGGACTTCCTCGAAGAAGCACTTTGGCGTGCTGCCGTCGACAAAGAAGTAGAGGGCCTGGACGGCTGAGGCCAGCGATAGGACGGTGAGCAGGGGTCTCATGTTTCTTTACTTGTCTTTTTTCCCTGCTGGTGAGCTGGGCAATTATGTTCTCGGTCTCGACGGGAGCCAGCGAGGATGGGTGGCCGCGAATTTGGGTAGACGGAAATGATGCAAAAGGGTGGAAGGCGCCTTTTCACAACTCCTTGCGACGACACAACTTGGACGGGAAACCAAGCTGCCACGTTCGTTCTCCCAAATCTAGAGAAGATGGGGCGCCTCCTCCTTTTGCTGAGTCCCGCGTCAGGGGTTGAGCCTTTGCTGGTGGAGTCACGTGCCGGATTGGAGAAACCGGCCTTTTCATTCCTGCGTCTTCATGGCGGCAAAGACAACGGATGAGTTACCAGGGAAAAGACCGTCGCAGATAGG
Organism: Atkinsonella hypoxylon; assembly: GCA_000729835.1. Taxonomy (NCBI): domain Eukaryota; kingdom Fungi; phylum Ascomycota; class Sordariomycetes; order Hypocreales; family Clavicipitaceae; genus Atkinsonella; species Atkinsonella hypoxylon. The sequence continues at coordinate 78,800 of JFHB01000069.1, read as the reverse complement.
AATTATCGAACCACGACTGAACGACACGGGAATCGATTCGAAAGCAGGTCCCATAGTGATGATCATTCAAAGATCTGCATCGAGTTGCACGTAAGTGGCGATTTTTCGCAGCCCTTAGGACATCCTGCGCCATGACGCGACCGGATGACCTCTCATCATCAATCCTCAAGCACCTCGCCTTCAAGAAGAAGAAAAACGACACCAACTGCCATCAAGCAAGCACCTATAAAAACATAAACAAGGTATTGCCCGCCGCACTATGACGTCCTCCGATGTCCGTGACGTCCTCAACCTAGGGGACTCCTCTGGGCCGCGACCTTCCAAGAAGCAAAGGACGTCAGCCGCGCGACCGAACCTCAAGGGCCTTGCTCGCGAGGTCCTCAACCTCGGAGGCGATAACCCCATCGCAATCGTTCCCCAGACAACACAGTTCAAGAAAAGACGGTTCGCGAGCCGAAAGCCCGCTGCGAGATGGGAACTGCGACCGTTTAGGAACTCGGGCCGCGAGGACCAGACGCTCATCTTGCGGCACTGGAGGCGGAAGGATATTAAACAACATACAGCGGCTGTCGCGCAAGAGTCACAGCCTGGAGGTAATGGTGACGATCAGCAGGAAGGACAGGAGGGCCCTCCCAAGACGGAGGAACTGGAAGACTCGCTGTTCGCCAAGTTCAATGTCAAAGTGCAGGTGCCGCAGTATAGCGAGAATCAGTATGCCGCGTCTCTTAAAAGCGCAGACTGGACCAAAGAAGAAACGGACTACTTGATGGAGATGGCGAGCGACTTCGACCTGAGGTGGGCCATCATATGGGATCGATACGAATGGACGCCATCGGCGACGAATGGGGGGACCGACGACAACGGCGACGAGAATAAGGCTGTTGTGCCGGCTGCGCGGCCGCGATCAATGGAGGATCTCAAGGCGAGGTACTACGAGGTGGCTGTCAAGATGATGGCTGCACAGAAACCAGTTCAATACATGACGCAGCAGGAGTATGCGCTGTACGAGCTCATGGCCCATTTCAACCCCAAGCAGGAGAAGTTACGCAAGGAGTTTGCCATGAACACGCTGTCACGATCAAAGGAGGAAGCCCGTGAAGAGGAGTCGCTACTACTCGAGATCAAGCGCATAATGGCTCGAAGTGAGCGCTTCAACGAGGAGCGCCGCGAGCTGTACAACCGACTGGACTATCCTCGGACAGAGACAGACATCAACACATTTAAATCATCAGCTGGTCTGCAAACACTGTTGCAAAATCTCATGAACGTCGACAAATCCAAGAAGAGAAAGTCTATCATGGGAAGCGACGGCGCCAATACCCCCGCTGGCGGTGCTGCGCCTGGACCGGCGGCAGCTGGAGGCGCGACGTCAGGCTCAGCAGCGCAGGGAGGCGCTCAGAACTCCTCGACAGCTCCGGAGTCAGGCAAACGGGACAGCGTTGCCGCTTCGACCGCCGCAACTCGCGAGTCAACTGCTGCGACATCTACGCCGACAGCAACGAGCAAGAAGGCGCAGCAGCAGGAGAAGCAGCAGCCGCCCGAGCGAAGGAAACTCACCAGCCAGGAAGAGGCCGTCTATGGTGTGACGCATCACGACCGCCTGGGATCTGGCCCTACGTTCCGCACAGAAAAGATTAACAAGCTCTTCTCGCACAAGTCAAACCAGCAGCAGCTGCGCATCAACAATACCCTCAACGAACTAGATGTTCCCGCTAAACTAGCCATGCCAACGGCGGCCACGACGCTCCAATACGAGCAGCTCCTCGCAGCTGTCAATAGTCTCCTCGATGCCCGCAAAGTATCTGATAAGCTTGACGCCGAGATCAAAGTCGAACAGGCCAAGAAGGCAGAGCGGGAGAAGTTGCACGGACCCCCTGCGTCGACTGCTCCTCCGGCGGAATCAGAAAAGGGCGCTGCCGAGGATGACAGGAAAGCAGCTGGCGGTGATGGAGAGGCGTCAGCTCCCGCCGGTATGACTGAAGCTGAAGCCACAAGCACTTCACAAGACAAGAAGGAAACCAAGGAGTCATCGACACCGTCTGAGAAGCCTGCAGCAGCGACAGCAGCAACAGCAGTAGCGGAGGAAGAACGAAAAGAGAACCAAGAAACTGCTAAGCTGGATGCTGGGGCCACTGGCAACGCCGCCGATGCTGACAAGTCTCGGCCGGGAAGCAGCAGTGGTCCTCATAAGCGAAGCGCGAGTGTTTTGAGTTCTGTAAGCGACAAGAGTGCTAAGAGGCCGAAGAAGTGATGTATTCTTCATGTACACTCTTATCGCAAGTCAGCACTTGCACGCCGACTTCGGTCCACCGTTAACCCTCTAAACCTAGTATATAGTACTGTCAATTACATACGGCTGCTTCCTAATCACTTTACAACGGTGTTCCCAAGTGGCAAATGTTGGATCTTGCGCCACTGATCCTGTATCCAACAAGTGGATCGAGTTGAAGTGCTTCTGCTGATCACATGAGCGTCAGGGGATAAACATGCTTATTGACGTTGAATGCTTTAGACCAGAACATCAGATGCGGAGCCTTGTAAAAAAAAGAAAAAAAAAATCACATTTTGAAACGAACTTGGACCTGTTCCTTCGTACTGTGAAATAAAAATCCCTTGGACCAGTCGGAGCAGAGGAGTAATATGTATATCCGCTTGGGTCCGCGACCTGCTGTGTCATGCCTAGACTGCAAAGATAGGAGCCACATTATATCAAGCTCGTCTCCTTCACGTAGAACCCAGACAAGTAGGCTACTCCGGGAAAGCAAGCAGACCCAGGTCCGCAAGGCGGCGTATCCGAACTGATATAAAGGCCGCAATACCAAGCCCAGCATGGATGGAATTGCCGGCCCTGCATAACCTGCAACATAAGGGAGGCCGCATGCAAAGCGGCGGCACCTAATAATAGCAATGTGTCTATAAATACATAAAACTCCAGCGTACACTCTTTTTCTGCATGTCCGCGGGCACAGGGGGGGTTGTCTTGGAAGCACGATGCCAAGAATTTCGACGGCGCGTGACTTCAGCATGGCCAGCAGAGAAGCGCTCGGGCTTGGATGAAGATGGGGAAATGGGGACCAATGGACGAGGGAGGGGAAGGAAAAGGGGGAGGACATGTCAGATCGAGCGGGCCTTGGCTTTTCTGGCTGGCTTAGGGGATGAAGCTACGAAGTCTTTTCGCAGGTATTGGCGAGGCTAGGTCGCTCTGTTGACAACTGGGTTTGGACGGACAGCGCGGGTAGACTCCTGCTGAAATACAATGTATTGGACGGATGACGCGCATGAGAACCTCATGTCGAAGGGAACATACCATCTTGGCCACGGTGCCTGTTCTGGGCAAACGTCCGCCTGCAGGGGATCCAGCATAGTTAGCATCATGGCAACTCGACATCGGCGTGGCGTCCATCCGTCCGTCATTGGCTGATCCATCACGCTGAACGCCAACCAGGTTCTGCGGCGCCGAGATCCATCGCGAGGAAAGCTGCAGGTCCAGGTTGCTTACACAGAAGCTCATACGATAAAGGGGGCCTTCAAGATCGAACATGGGTGGCCCCCCCCCCCCCCCATGAGCGCTTAGAACGGCGGCTATCTGGTATTCGGGAAATTCGATTGGCTCGCACAGTCCCGCCCCGTCCCCGTCCCCGTCCCCGTCATCTGTGCATCGAAGCAGGCTGTCTACCTTGCCTGTCTGTCGCAGCAGCGCGATAACCGACAATTGGCAAATTACATATATCAAACACGGCATGCCTATAACATAGATGCTCTTCGTTTCAAAATTTTTTTTTTTGTTTTTGCTGCGACGTGAGGCCGGTCCGATGAGATTCAGCCTCAATCGGCGGCTGTTCGGCACTCTCTGAAACGGGCTGCTGGTCTCGCTGCCTTGATTGGCTGGATGGACGGAGCCCTGCTCGCAGGTTTCCTCCCGTGTGGTTCTGTCGATGCCAAGCTCTTGGCTCATTCATAAACTGGCCTACCGCAAAGTACCAGGGTTCCAAGGCGATTCCAGGAGAACAGCCCCAACATAATGACAGCCATGCTTTACAAGTCCTGATGCGAAATTATGCCCCAACATGTTGTCTTGGAAGGAAGGGGCTTGTGATTCAGCGACGGTCACCAGGCGAGCTTGGCGTGCGTACGGGACCCTGGTAGGTACATGGGTGCCTCGTTTGCCGTTGCAATACCTCATCTGACTTTTCCATTATTTAAAATAAGAAGTAGAAATGAGTCTAATGTAGTATAAACTGAAAATAGTATGATACAATACAATATAATATATATATATATATATAACTTCCCAAGGGTGGCTGTGATTGCGAGCGCGGGCCGACGACGGCAAGCTATTCTCTCCCATGGGCGTGTTCTGTTGTGGGGCGGGGGGGGGGGGTTCGCCAAGTGGACGAGCTGACGATTTGGCTGGCACGAGCGTCGAGGCGGCCTGCTCAGCTTGCAGGCGCGCTCCACACGGGCCAGCCGTGCTGAAGGCAGCGTCGCAGCGGCAGTGCCTCATGCGCGCTTCCCGAGAAAACATCTGGGGCAACGCTTTTGCCCTTTTCTCTGGTCCCCCATAGGATTTGCCGATGAAGTCGGCGAATCTCTTTTGGTCCTTGCCTTATTCCATGCCTTCTAAGCGCCTTGGTAGGAGGTCCCACTTTCTGGTGCTAGCTACCTAGTAGTTGGCCGAATACCTCCTTCTTCATTGGGACGAAATGCTTCAGTGGGGGGTGGTCAACTCGACAGGGGGGACTGGGGGGGGGGGGGGCTTTTGACTGCGTCGTCACCAGATCCCATCGGCGCTGATATTGTCGGCGCCGAGGATGAAAAGGAGGATCCTTTGAATGAAATGAAAGGCTATGCATACTCCGTACATGCTACTGCGGATGTGACGAACACTTATCCCAGGCATTGCCGTATTTGCCTGACAAGCCCCAGCCAGATGGATTTCCTTGGTGCCGAGTTGTCCAAACAGGTGAAACCCCAAAGTACATGATTGGCCATCCTCGTTAAATCTTTTCTTCTCTAAAAATAATTAGTGTATCATCTTCACTACGGAATACAACTAAGCCTATCTTGGGTGGCCCGCAGCTGGGCAAACCGGCCCACACACCCGTCACCTACCGTCACCTATTTTCTTTTTTCCGTAGCAGTCCGGTCCTGGGTCGCTTCGGCTCTTCTCATTCATCACTCTCTCCCATTCAGCCGAGCCAACCGCGCGCCGCTGTCGGAAAGTTGCAGAGGTGCGGTCTCCTGCTCGCATCAACTTCGGCTTACTGTCTCGGCTGGACAAACGCGGAATGGCGACATTCGGCATTGGCGCCGTTTCTTCTGACCATCTGGAGAAAGAAACCCAGGTTCAATCGGGACAGCCTTGTAGGCCTCGTTGAAGCTTGAAGAGGACGTTCTACATAAAACTGGTGTGAAACGACTGTGACAATGACCAGCAAAACGCCGGGTGGCATTTGGACATTGCCCTTCTAACGTTGCCTGCGCCGTTAGATTCCCTCTTTGTTACGCGAGGAACGCATTTCTTCTTCTGAGCGCGACCAACCCTGGTCGCCCATGCGCAATCCCATGGCCTGTGGCACACCATCGTCCTAAGCCTTGTACGCATGATGAGCAAACTTGACCCGAATTTTCCTACCCCGTCGTCCGCACCGCTCTGTTTTCCCTTTCTCTAGTTAGTGCCTGGGTTGCAATACCGTGTGCCATTCCGCAGCAGGTTCGCAGGAGGCTTGGAAAGTCTGGAGAGGAATTGGAGCCCACAGGATCAAGAGCACGGTTGTGCTAGCCATATTATTGTTCTTGCAGCAGCAGCAGCAGCCCAGTTTGCTCGAATACTATGATCGCAATGGCGGAGGCACGTCCTTGAAAAGTCTGCTGGTATCCTGTAGGGCTCAGCTCCCTGCATTCAATTATGTATGCCGCCTAAGGTATTCGACACAGTACGCTCCGGGATCTCAGTTTGGAATCCGCTGGCTCGGCCTCAAGCCACAAACATTGTGCCTCGTCGTGAAAAAAAAAAAAAGAAAAAAAAAAAAAGTGATAGTGTACGGCTAGCGATGTGTGACAAACCCGCCACGCCCACGCCCACGCCCACGCCTGGTGATCGGAAGCAGATGGTCCACTCCCATCCTTTCAGGGGGTGTGAATTATCGAACGAGAAGGACGAGTCCCCAACTACCAATTACAACTGTTCAACCGCTTAGTGGTATCACAGTGGCTCCTGTATGGAGTAGCGCCAACAAGCCACTTCTCGACGGTGCAGTGAGACAGGGCTGTGTGGCCTGCAGTCCTCGCGACAAGCGCACTAGAGCTTGCGACAGACTCTATGCCTGGTCAAATATCGGTCTTGGCTGTCTTGGCTTGGCCTTTGCATTAATATTGCTGGTTGCCTCGCCTTCTATTCTCAGCCTTTCCGCTAAAATATCTCTTATGCCAATCAGCGCAACGCCACGGACTTGATGTAACCTGATGGACGCATTCTGTATCCGAAGACCTTGTATACAATCCTCACCAGCCCAATGCTCGAAGCTCGAAACCAGGATGTTGTCACTCTTTGGGAATGGAACGATGACTGTGGGGCGCTGGCATGGATGTGATGACGGCATCCGCGCGAGTATTGATGTATTGACTGACTGGTTGGCGGATGCTGGATGGCCCAGGAACGGAACTGGCGTCTTTCGGCAAAAGTGTATGCCGAGCACAGCCGCGACCCGTATTATTATCCATACGAGACGGACGGTGTTTAGACGCGGCGTTAATATTAAATAACGCCCCTTCACCGCCACCCCACCCGTGTGCGTGTTGCCATTGGACAGTAACTCGCTCGGTAATGGCTTGCTTGTAGCTTGTACCCCTGGCCTGTACGGAACCAGACACTGTTGCTGAATACTGCATAGGTACCTAGGTAGGTAGCTAACGTGTCTTTGGAACCCGAAAATCCGATTTTCGCTTGGTTCCTGCAAGACAGTCTGTGGAGACCCTCACCGCTGGGACTTGTCGCACGCACATTGTAGTCTCGGTATGACCAAGTCACGAGAGTCAAACTTCTCTACCCGTGCTGCCCGTGCTGCCCGTGCTGTATGGATAAGATGACTCTGAAAATATTTGTGCACGACATCTGGCTGTGAAAACGTGTCATTTGCCGAAAAGGCAAGTCCAATGGTGTCGTTGTGTGAGAGTCTCAGACAGTATCTGTCTCGTCTATCGCGGTAGAGTCCTGTGCGCCAACTCATTGTCGCACCGAAAAATGGTGGTTTGCAAGGGGTAATGAGAATGACGACGATCGCAAAAGCAAGGCTCCCGCACGCACCGCGTACATAAGGCCGCAAGCGAGACCAAGCTAAATATATTTATTTGTTGTATATGTCCGAAATGTGTCTGTGCGAAGGAATCCCATCTCTGGCAGACGTAAGGTAGTGACAGTTGGAGCCGTATCCCGATGCAGTCGATTGCGCTGGGGTTGCTCATGGATTTGGACAGCCTGACAAGGCTTTTGTGATAATATCTCATTCACAGTCCTTTTCAATGGCTCGCTCGGGTGGCATCGAGAAACAAATCTCCACCAACAGACTCCGCATTGTGACAGCACATGCAACAAGGGGACGAGACGGCGAGACAAGTGAGAACGCGAGGCAGGGGAGGAGAGTATATGGATATGGGGTACTTCGTACGGAGTACAAGAAATGCATGCATCTAGATCGGCAAGAGCATTGCAGACGCTGGGCGGATGCGAAAGAGCCTGGTACCAGGGCAACTTTGGGAAGCAGAACGGACTCACCCCGAGCTTTCATGTGGCATGGTGGTTCTATTACGTTAGGCACTACGGAGTAGGTAGGTAAGTATAGGTGTCTTAATAGTTATAAAGCATCAAGTAAAGTAATACAGAGGTATCCAATGTATTGACTACACGGAGATACTGGTCCGATTTATTACCGGCGCATAACACATAACGCACAACGCACAACGCACAACGCTGGCAACTGCGATACATCATAAAAATACACAGTCACATTTGACTTACGTGACTTACATTTCCCGCATGCATGAGAGCACAATCTCCAACGTTTACCACCTTCCGGCTGTCTGATCTAAATGCAGTGATTTGGCGACCAGTTGCTCGACAGTACTCCGCTCGGCACATCAAGCCAAATTGAAGTCAATAGCATCAAGGCACCGTGCAGATTCAGGTGAAACTATCAGGCGGGTGCAGTGGGGAAAGTATCTGGTCTGGTAGGACCTAGTCGGTACGGCACCCCGTCGCGGCAAACGCCGCCTGCTGCGGCCACGCCCTGCCCCGCTGTGACTAAGAGAACTGCCTCGCCAGCTTTCCGTTTTGATTTTTTTTTCTTTTTCTTTTTAATCAATAATAGTCTGGTCTGGTCTGGTCTGGTCTGGTCTGGTATGGCCGGACCTGGCGCGGCTGGACCTCTCTCTTCTCCGGACGGACTCGAGACAAGAGACGAGACTCGAGTTCGATCCGGAGCCGGGGAGTGTCGATAGAGTAGGCAAGCTGATAATAAGTCGCAAATGGCCCAGTCTTGGTTGTCTCTTAGTTTTTATTCTCTCCCATTCTCTCCTTTTTCTCTCCGCATGACTGCCTTTGTGCGATCGAATCCGTTCGCGGCCGTATGCGCAAATTGTTTTAGCTAGACACACCAAGGGCAAGGCGGCACCAAATAATGCCGATACCAGAGTTAGAAAGGAATGAAAATAAACAAATAAAAAAAATATAACGAAACGAAACGAAACAACACAACACAAAGCGGCCCAGGCCATGGTTGGAAGGGGTAGCTGCGACTAATCCTTTTTTGTGGATCGCATTCGCGGGTACGGTTGTCGTGGCGGAGCATCGTGGCCGGGCGTAGACGATTTTGGCGACCGCTGCCAACTTCGTCTTCCGGCCGAACAAGGTGTGTTAACTAGTCATCTTAACGTGCACGCTCTCGTGCGCTCGGTTCAGGACATAATACTTGGTCGATATTCGTTTGGTTGGTTCCAGTTCTTCAAATCCGCATCCCAAGGTCAAGCAGTCGGGCCGGACAGCGTAAGAGAAAGCACAGATCAATCGAGCCAGAGGTGGAGCACAATGATAGAGATGCTGGGCCTCTCGAAAGCATTGCAGTAACTTAGCCGAATCCCTTCCGTCGTAATGCCATTGCCATAGCCATGGGGCAATAGAGGGACAAATCTAGCAGCTGTGTTGAGATGCTCTGATGCGAAGTCGCATAGCTGCTGCCACGGCAGAAGAGAGAAATGGATCATGAAGACGCGGCTGTCGGCTCTCTGCAGCAGGATTATTAACCACGGGGTGTCTGACGACCGCATCTGCCCCATTTCTTCGCGTTGGCCCCAATGTTCCATCCAGCCCGTGATACAACCAATCTAGGCAAACTTGAAGGTACAAGGCTGCGTAACGTGCTGCATGACGACGCAACCCCAGCCAGACTCGGACAATGACCAGAATAGGAGACACAAGACAGGGCTTGTGCATTTTTAGCAGAGGCAGAAGGATAGTTGCTCCGTACATGCTTGGTAATGTGACAGCAATCAATCTCGACGCTGCCTCTCAGCCTCTGCCACTCTGCCTCTGCCATGCACGGTATGTTTAGATCATCTCGTTGCGCACCTTCGCACCTTCGCACCTTCGCACCTTCGCACCTTCGCACCTTCACACCTTGCCCCGTTGCTCCTGCCCCGGCGCCGCGGTTTCCCTTGTCTGCCTAGGTACGGTGTACATACAGACGCACACATCAGTGGACCCCTTGTCGATAACCACGACCAACAAGAGCCATGGTGCACTAATACCTGGACCTACTGTATGTACAGCTCTTTCTTTTGTTATTCATTCACTCCTGCTCTTTCTGCTCAGTAAGTGCTCCGTAGTGTGGAAAAGCAGACCGGCATTCCGCTGGCACTCAGGTGTCTGGCACGGCTCCTGCTGCTCCTGCTGCTCCTGCTGCTCCTGCTGCTCCGGCTGGTGCACCTGTTGCTGCCTTCTATCGGCACCCCTTGAGTCCACCCCACCCCTGGCCCTCCGTCGTCAGTCCTAATCCCAGTCCTAGTCTTCCAAGCGCCATGCCGCCCGATAATTTGGAGGTGGAGGGGCAAAGGGGCAAAGGGGCACGAAATATACATATATACCTAGGTACCTTACCTTGGCTCAGGTACTCCTTGTCCCGTATGTACATACATTAGGTACGTACCTAAAGGTACACCACAAGAACACAGCTGTTGCATTGACAGCTTTTGCACAGCCAGGGCAACTTGACAAGGGGAGGAGGACAACAGGCTGCCAGACGAAGACCATGTCTTTGTGCGCCTCGAGACTAGCGAACTAAAAGCGCGGCTTCCGGGCTTAGCGATCGTCTCTCGACTCGGCACCTCAATGTTGCTTGCTCATGCTTCGTTACAATCAGCCCATCCCATCACATCACATCCCATCCCATCCCAGCCCACCCCATAACTAGTTACCATCCTTTTGCCCAATTCGCACGCTTCCAAGCTGCCTTTTGCTCTTCCCATGCCATTTGTACTCGGGTTGTACCTGTGTGCATCTATTCCCTCCTCCGCCTACCTCCCATGCCCTGCTCTCCGCGGTTGCGACCTTTCTGCCTTCGTACAGAACAAGGTACCCATCCTCGAAACCAGCTTTGGACTGTGAAAACATTCTACTCCTCCCACCTCCTCACCTTCCAATTCTTGCACAACGTCGCTCCAGAATTCGCCATTTTCTGCTTCGGCGACCCAGAATATCTCCCTCCATAATTTGTCTCTTTTTTCAAACGAGCAGCTTGCGACCCAAGGTTTACAGGAAAGAACCATCTCCACGTTGTGCAAACAGATACACAGATACACCAAATCGACGTCGCCCTTCGACAGCACTCGCTCTTGCCTTCTTGACCAAGCGCTATACATTATTTATCGTCGGCGAGAATACTGTGTAGTCTTCACGTCCAGCACAAGCCTTGACCGGATTTTCTTCTCAATGAAATAACGCTGGGTTTCGACATACTCCAAGTTCGCATCGCCTATAGCCCTTCGATTTTCCTGACTGCAGGTCTCCAGGGAAACCAACAGTAGTGGTAGCGGCGAAAGTTAGCAACATCCAAGCCACGGCAGATATTAGAGGAAACTGGTCAAAAGTTACGTGCCAATTGAAGATACGCAGGGCAATTCAACTCTAGTCGCGGGCTGGACCCTCGACTGGTTCAACGCATTACGCCTCACGAACCTAATGCCACTAGAGTGAATCATATTCTTAACCTTTCGCAAGTTTCGAATTATTTGGGCAAGGTGCAATAGAACGCCGGTTCGTGTGTAATTTGCCTTCGGTACAAAGAGAATCTAGGACCCTCTTTCTCGATTAGGCTTTGGGCCACCATCTCGAAAATGTCTGCCTTCACAGCTTTGAACGGTGGATCACCAAAAGCCGGCGAACCCCCGGCCGAGAAGTGCATCAAAGTTTACACTTTAGATGACAACAAAGCCCACAGCCACTCTTCTCCCAAGACATCGACTACCCGCAAGGACGGTTGGTCAATACAAACTCTCGATAGACCACCGTTTGCATCGAGGAGCTTTGCGGATACAGACGCGACTCAGAAACGCAAACGGTCTGATTCAGTAGAGCTAGGACGGGAAGGTGCATCGGCGCAAGCTCCAACACCAGAAGCGACACCTTCGGAATCCCAAAACGAGACCCGAGAAGCGCACGAAACTTCTCAGAGGGAAGGCAGACAGTATGGGGAGGATCAACGTGATAAAGACAGCTCTTGGCCGGCACAGACTCATTCGCGGACTGAGAGGAATGGCTACGATTCTCATCAAGCTTCGGCAACGTCGCCTCGTGGGCAGACCGAGGATCAAGTTGGCGAAGCCCTGCGTCGAGCCGCTGGCCAGTTGGAGCATAGCGACTATACCAACACGAGCCCTGATGCCGAGGATCGGTCCGGAGCTGCTTATGGAAGTGAACAGCGGCAGGATTCCATCCTTCATCATGATCCGAAAAAGCGGAAACGAAATTTCAGTAATCGCACCAAGACTGGTTGTTTTACATGCCGCAAGAGGAAGAAGAAGTGTGATGAGCAGAAGCCTGAATGTAGGTCATTTGGTCTTTCATCTTTCACTCTCGTCCCGTCTGAGTCCATGTTTTTGTGCGCCATACTAAGCAAAATATTTAGGCATAAACTGCATACGAGGAGGTTTTCTCTGTGCTGGATACCCACCACAAAGAGGTGCTGGCTGGCCCAAACCAGATACGAAGGCACCTGCAGTACCGCTAGAGTCCAAGGATCCTTCCTATGTCCCGCCCGGCGCGTATGGAATGCCACAGCATGGCGCATATGGGCCGCAACCCGTGAAGCGAGAACCGCTGCCTCATTATCGTGGCCAGATCCTCCGCATAGACCCGCCGCAAGGCCGCCCGCTGGCGGGAACCGATGATGACCGACCAACGGCCTCAACTATATCAACAATGACAAGTGCGTCTGCCACAAGTCCCGAGACTAAATTGTCAGCAGTTCCGTACACTCCTGGAAATGTTTTTCCTACTCCCATCAGCGCCAACACGCAACCGCCCACGTTTGGCGAAAGGAAGGGTAAAGACTTTCAACGCGTTCCCCCTCTGCATGACCTGGGTCGAGGAAGTGAACCAGAGACACCACATCCAGGAAACCACCTTCCACACATCAATATCCTGCACCCAACTCGGACGAGTAGTCCAACGCCTCACCCGCAGCCCACACCATCTAATGTACAGGCTGCCGCTCAGTTGGCTCTATCTCATCCTCAATCTCATTCTCCGGTGCATCCCCAGACTCACTCTTCATCTCTGCCACAGGTCCATCCACAACCTCCCCCTCAGTCGCACGCTCACTCTCATTCCCAGCCTCACTCTCAGCCACAACCTCAACCTCAACCTCAACCTCCGCTCCAGCCGCAGCCCCCGTCTCAGTACCCCCTGCGAAGAACCCAAAAGGAAGAGATGCTTTCGGGGCGAAACTTTTACCCCTTCGACAAGGAACTCTGTCTGGAACGAGAAAGATGTGCTGCTGCGTGCTGGAGGTTCAACAATCTTACCTCGCCTCCAACCAATGGCGTGTCCCCTGATGAGCGAGCTCGCCTCTTCTTGGAAATCCTACAGCCACGGGACCCCGTACGTGTTTCGCCTACCGAGGCCTCGCCTATCACGAACGTTGGTCGTGTGGGTCGCCATGTCGCAGTTGAGACGCCATTTACTTGTGACTACGGCTACAACATATCAATTGGTCATCACGTGGTCTTGGGACGAAATTGTACAATCAACGACGTGTGCGAGGTGAAAATTGGAGATAACTGTGTGATTGGACCCAACGTTAACATATTCACCACATCACTGCCGATTGATCCTAAGAAGCGTCAAGGTGGACAAGGACCACAGTTCGGTCGCGGAATCACTATTGAGCAAGATTGTTGGATTGGTGGTGGTGTAATAATTCTCCCTGGCCGTACCATTGGCAAAGGAAGCACCGTTGGGGCCGGATCTATTGTTACTAAGGTTTGTGACAGCCATCAATCACCTCACATACCTGTTCTTCTATCTCCCCTACAAGATGACTGTGCGCTAATCAGCGAGGTAGGACGTTCCCCCATTTACCGTTGTGGCTGGCAATCCGGCACGCGTGCTGCGAGGCATTGGCGGCATTGCTCCGTGATGAGTCGATGTTTCGTCTCACCAGTAAAATTTAAGAAGCCATTTTCCCTTTCTTCTTTTTGTGTCATGATACCCATGCGTAGGACCGACATGTTTAATTATTGTACAAAATTTCTAGCCGTTCTGATTAGATGTTTGGTAGCGTTATGTCTTGACGACCATATCCTCGCGGGTCGACATAGCGTACATCTATAAAAACCAAATTCTTTACATGTTTTCTAGTGCAATTGTCTGCATCACAGTGCAAGAGTTCTGAAGAGAATATTAGCTACGGACAGCGTGTGGTGGGCATGCCCAAGTCCATTTGTCGGTTCTACAGTTTCCATGAATTTTCAGCGCGATAGTGTTCATAATATAGCAGCAGCTAAAGTGACGGAGAAATATATGAAGCTCGAATGAGGTCCAAGTCTTGGCCCATGTGAACAGTCCCCGATGAGTCGTGTCGTTCCCGCGTCTGGCCGGTTCAAACAACGCCTTGCTCATGATCAACAGAACCGCTTACGGTTATGTTTTACGTTGGCAACACTCCATCCCAGCCGAGGGCTAAATCACAACCCATCATCCGGCCATTAGCGTAATTCTGCCATATCCACGAGGCGGCGTAGGTTTCATTCCGACAGTGCCCCTTTCTCGTCTGGGACCGCATGACCGCGGCTTCGGCTGCCGCTTGTGGAAATCACGCACTGGGCGCGTGCCATGCGCACTCTACGGGCTTCGAGCCGGTTGCGGTTTGGAGAAAAGATAGGCAGGCTTGGAGACTGGTAGCATGTATGGGGTAGTAAAGACTATTATACAAGTAGCGACTGCCGGATTTCCACGTCCATGACCAGCCTCATTGTACATTGTCGCAAGGCTGTTTCCTACGGGGCTATAACTGGTTATACAAGTTGTCTCGGTCTTGCTTTTGTACAAGCCTCTGTATGACATTATATGCTTTCAACATGGGCACTTGCACCAATCCCTTCTGCCATCTTCCGCCTACTAACATCAATCATGCCGTCCATAATCTCCAGCGCCTTGCCCTGGTTCTTGAGCCGCGCAAACGCCTTGAAAGTGTACACGTCCGGCTTCAAGCCCGTCGCTTCCATATCCTGAAGCGCGTCCACTGTCTTGGCAATGTCCTGCATCGCCGCGTATCCGCTGATCAGCGTATTCCAGGTCACCAGATTGGGCGCTATGCCATGCTCCTGCATGACCTGGAGAATCTGTTCCGCCAGCAAGCGATAGCGGTTATTCGTCAGGCCGCGCAGCAGGATCGTAAAAGTCAGCACGGTTGGCGCCGGATGAACGGGAGATGCGGCCACAAGACCGTCGCTCTCGAGGTGGGCCGGTCCGCAGGTTGAAGCGTTGGTGCGTCGCAGCTGATCCTTGAGCATGTCGCCAAAGACGTCCAAGGCCGTCCGGGACAGGCCCGGATGGTCTGTCATGGCAAGAATGAAGGTGTCGTGGATGAGACTCCCTTGGTTCTTGACGAGGCGCGAGGCGGATGCGAGCGACGCATCTTTGGCCTGCGCTTCGAGTCTCGATTTGAAGAACTCGTAGTATGCCATGAGTTCGTACGGTTGCTGCAGACTTCGGATGTACGCGCGCAGCATGATCGCCACCGTGGTCAGAGACGGCGGCAGCTTCGTTTCATCACCGGCCGTGAAAAGTCGGTCAGCAAACGGCAGGATCGTCCACTCAAAGTTCCATTGTCCGCTGCTTGCGCGCTCCTGGATGAGCCCTGGTTCTCTCGTGCCTGCTGCCTGACCGAGCAAGAGAGGCAGCGAGTCAGGAAGCCACCACTGAAGAGGCCCGAGGTCGAATCTCTTGGCGTAGATCCGCAGCAGCATGGTGAAGACTGCTGGTCCCTGGGGCACTTGGTTTCGTTTCTCGCGCCATTCCGTCTCGGAGAAGAAAAAGACAGTGTGGAGCGCGTTGTTGAGAACATCCATAATGGGAACATGGGCGATCCTGGCTACTTCGAGAGCCTTGATGACATTCTCGACTTGCATTGTGCTTTTGGCGCCCCTGAAGACAGTCGCCCATGCTTTCGTATCGAGTTGGACGCCCGATTCGGCGAATAGCGAAACTAACCTGATGGCTTCCTCGACCTCGCCAGATTGGCAGAGAGTGTCCAGGAAGGCAGTGGCTGTGATGACATTAAGTCTGAAACCACGCGCAATGAAGAATTGGAGGGCGTCTTGTGCGTTGAACGTTGGTTGGTGTTCCACGCCGCGCTCTTCCGGTGCCTTGCAATGAAGTAAAGACGTGATGACGCTAGACGGCCTCGCCTCGCTGAGATCCGCACCGGCATCTGACAGTTCCCGTAGAATTTCGAACGCAGCCTCCTTGTGCGCCGGGTCTACAGCGAGCTTGCTGGCAAATTGGATCATTGTATTGGCATGTAGTTCGTAGTTGTTGTTCCGGAGCAGGGTATACAACTCATGCGCTTGTACATTGGGCAAAGCTTTGGCAAACAGACCAAACGTTCTTTGGGTGAACGGAATGTGATCCTTTGGGGTTTCGGTGACAATTTTAACCCACAAGTCCATAATTTCTTCCGCTTCAAGAATCTTTTCACGAGGGTTACTCGTATTCTCGATGCGCAAATTACGCGCGATGAATAAAAGGACGTCATTGATGGCATAGCCCGGCGGCAATGGATGCATAGTTGCCTCAAGAATAGCGCTCACCCTCCCGGGGCTTATGCACATGGACGAGAGCATCATCAATGGCCATTTCTCCTTCCGCATTGGTATGTCTAGTTCGTGCCAGGCTGAGCGCATGGCTGGCACGGTTTCGTATTGCAACAACGACTCGGCAATCTTCCTCCAAGGCCGATACTCGTGTGGATGGCTGAGCACTGTCGAGAGCCTTTTCTTCCATAAGTTGAACGCTTTTCGGACCACCAAAAGATCTTGTGTAGAGTATTGATGGCGTATGTAACCCCATTGCGACCACGTGTCCCGTTCACGAGAGTACTTCGCTCGCCGATGACTTTGCCCTCGGTGTTGTCCAGAGCTCGCTCGCGTGCTGTGGACACGCGAGTTTTGGGCATTTGTGATGGGTTTCCTAGCACTCGACGGCTGTTCTGGGGCCGTAGAGCCGTTCCACACCTGCTTGTCTCGTCGATCTCGTGGTAATGACTGATCCAATGGTCCTGTTCCCGTAGCTGTCATTCCTAGGAGGTAGGCCTCCTCGTTGAATACAATATTCTGTGAAGGGCGTTTTGAAGGCAAATCGACATCTAACGATAATCTTTGGTAACATGTTGTGGAAAGACTTTGCTGTCGTGGCTGATTTGTTACCGGTCGTAAACATGTTGGAGTACGCGGTGCAAATGGCAAGCGCGCGCAGCTGGCTCGACCGAGGCAAATCGCGCGCATTATGAGAGAACGCTGTCTATCATAGTAGGTTTGCCATCATCATGATGCGTAAATGTGGTAGCGGCCCGGTCGATGTGTGCAGATGCAGCGTGGCGTCCACTGCAAATGGAGAGTTTTGAGGGAGAGAATCAAGTCTTCCAACTTGGGCCAGGGTCTCCATACATAAGAAATTAACATGGATGGACGGCAAAAAGGCCACTAGCGCCAAATTAGCCGCCGTCGCGCCAAATCGAGCCGCTAGTTTTCCTCCATTCGGACCTCCAGCCAGACCTCCAGTCGAGCTTTGACTTTTTGACGATCTGCTGCCCCTCCAACTCCCATCTCCCATCTTTTAGCAGAATTTCCCCTTGAGGCCGTAATAGCGTCGCCTGCCTGTGCCACAGCGTTGCGCGCCATAATGTCCTCCTTTAACACGCTAAGCGCAGCCTCCGAAGACCGCAAGGCGCGTCTTGCGGCTTTCAGAAACCTCAAGCGAAAGCAGCTCGACGACGATGTCTCAACACCAGACACAACAGAACAGCCGCCATCAGAACCCGCAGAAGCCGAAGTCGCGAAGATACACCTCTCGGGTCGCAATTACGACCCGGAAACAAAGGGGCCGAAGCTGGGTTTCGACCATGCGCCAAACGAGTATCTAGGCAAGCCGACATTGGAGGAACAAGCTGCTGAGGTGGAATCAAAGATCAAGCAGCAGGCCGCCGAGGAAGCCCAGGATAAAAAGGGCTTGGATTTATTCAAGCTTCAGCCCAAGAAGCCAAATTGGGATCTGAAACGAAATTTGGAGTCAAAGATGGATATTTTGAATGCTAGAACGGACAATGCGATTGCTCGCTTGGTTCGCGAGAGAATAAGCGGTGCGCAAAAGACTGCAGCAAACTCAACATTGGTGGACACCGCAAAGGTGGAAGGTGAAGGTGTCGGAATGGATGGCGTGGCCCTCGTGGAAGGATTGAGGGTGCGGGAACAGGAAGAAGAGGAAGAGGAGAGAAGAGAACGGCAGGAGGAGGAAGCGCTGTTGGCTTAGGACGCTTGCTATATTTTCGTCTTTGGCCCCTTTTTCACGGCTTTCTCTGGAGTCTGCATTGGTCATGGGTGGCCCGGATGTTTTATATAATTGCATATGTAGATGATACAAAGTTTGATACCCATTACCTGCCACTTCTGTTCATCGACTGTGTCATTGCTAATCTACGACTGAACGGGCTGAGACTGCGCTGGCGAGCTGGCTCGTGGTTCTGAATTCCTCTGTTGCGATTTTGATCCCACAATCGGCCACCATGACCGCCTTCGTTGGATCTTCTACTGCTCAGTTCTGCAAACGGTGGCTCATGCGAGGTGCGTCTCCTGGAGTCAGTCTCACTCCGGCGTGAGAAGCTCTCCTGCCGTGCTCTACGTGCCCTACGTTCTTGGCTGTGGTAGTCACGGTCTCGATAGCGATACTCTTCATTGTCCTCATGTGGCGAGAAGCTGTCTCTTGACAGTGAGCGACGGCCATATCTGGTAGGTGGTGGACTGCGACTCAGGCTTCGCGCCCGTGAGGCTGCCCTCCGTGCACCATCGCGAGAAGGAGGACTGCGCCTCCGCGTTTGTGGCGGCGGCGTTATTGAACGCCTTGGTGACCGTGAGTGTCTTGGCGCCGCGCCGGCAATGCTCGGTGCAGATTCTGATGAGACAGAACGGCGGCTTTTAGGAGAGGGGGTCAGGTCTTGCTCCTCTCGCTGGCGCTGTTTCGCACGCTCAGCCTCTTGTTTTGCAAGGATCTCATCGGCCACGCCTTGCCTGGAATCACAGTCAGAGAGATGCTGAAAAACAATTGGACAGCAAAGTCAGATTCTTACTTCTTCTCCAGTGGATTGGGGGCGTCACTCGTGAGCTTCGGCACAAGCTTTGGATTGCGCAATTGCTGTGACCTTGAGGGACGAGAGACGTATGGCCGCTCTTGCGTGGAGGCTTTGCATTCATAAGAGTAGTGTCGTGATTACATAGTTAGTCACTGGTGTGTAATCAGGTTTGGGGGAAGAGGTTTCAACATATCTCGTTTCAGACACTTCTGGCATTGTACATTGGACGGTGTTGATCGTGACGGGCCTCCACGGCCTCTATAGGCATACATGAGGTTGCTGCTTTGTAACTCGCTGAAGGAAGTCTGAGAGGAACGGCAACAGAAATAACGTAAATGTATTTTTTTTGCCTTTTCTGGTCTGGTAGATAATTTATGCAGATACACAAACTCATTCTCGTTTGATGGTGGTGGATCACGGAACCTTGTCACCGAGCTTGACCAAGCAATAGTTAGCTCACGTGATCTTCAAGATGCACATCCAGCAGACATGTTAGCCTTCTCGGGTTATGCGGCAAAGACGATTTATGCGACCATGGATGAAATCTGTCAATACTTTGAAGGGCTGTTGGAGAGGTGCAGAGTGGATTATTGAAGCTCAGGTGTATGACCGTGGTTACTCTGGAGAGCCCTTGGAAAACTTGTATTAACTAACCACGATGCCGATACGTTAGATTACATGTATCTAGTTCCAACAAGAGGAGAGGGCCTTGCGGCCCTTGCGGCCCTTGCGTAATAAGCGCACGCCGATGCAGCCACCGACGCAAATTGATAAAGATACCTTAGGTAATCCATAGGGTGGGTTGTGAGCGCTGTATAGACGTTGAGTAGTAGCACTAACAACGGAGCAGTACAGGTACAGTGGAGGCTGGCTGGGCTGACGAATGTGCGAACAGGCTACGAACACACTCACACACACACACACACTCTCTCTGCCATCGGTTGCGCCCTGCTTCACCAGAGTCCCACTTACGTGGATGCCTTGCGGTCCTGTGCGCCGCCTGGTTGGGCAAGGCACCTAATCCGACGTTCTGGCAGATGTACTCTGTACGTGCTCTCCCTACTGCACGGGTACCGACTACGTGTACTACGGTGTAAGAAGAAGAACAAGGACAAGCAAGGACAAGCAAAGACTAGTTCCCAAGTTCCCAAGTTCCCAAGTCCCCAAGTCCCCAAGTCATGCCCCCACCGTCTAGTTCATTAAACCTCCCCTCCACAAAAAGTTGCGTCCACATCCCATCCTTTGCCTGCCAGCCATTGCGCCCGTCACTCACCACCTCTTGTTCAGGAATCTTCTCGTTTTTCTGGTACAAACCTCGCTTTCCAGTGCGTCTGCCCACAGACAAGGTCACTTAGTAGGCCATTCATCGTGCTGCGACTGTCGGCCCTTCCTGTCGCGCGCGCACGCTGATACTCGACCAAAGCAATTCCGAATCTCGAACTCGATGCTTGATGCCATTCTATAAATCGTCACGACGATGATCACCATCACTCTGAATGCTCCCTGTTCTCTCGTGTCGATCGATTCTGCTTTTTGATTTTTTATTCTCGAAATTGTCACTTCTGTCCCTCGATTTGGTCTTCTACCAGATCGCGATCTCCTGATTCGAGAAGATCTCTTCGCGACCGCTGTCTGGATTTATTCCTTGTTCGATTATTAGAACCATCGTCAACATCATCAGCAGCATTGCCTTTGAGTTGGATATACCAGCTTGATTTTATCCTTAGTCTTTTTCTCTTTCTCAATCATGGCAACTGCGCAAGTTTCCTCAGATATACCCAAGCCGTCCTTTGCGAAGGTAAGGTGGAGTCCCACACTCATCATCTCAATCCTTTTCTGACACGATCTGACTCGAGAACTTCAGGTCGCAGCATCTGTTCAGAAAGAGCGTCCTCTCACATCGCCTTCTGGTGCAAAGATCGTTAGCATTTCCTCCACAACCGCCGTTATAGCCGATGGTTCCTCCAATCCCCATAACAAACGGCATGCGACAACCCTCAAGTCCAATGGCGTTGCTGTCATAGCCTCGTCCTTAAATGACCTCAGCCTTACTTCAAGAATCCCTATTCCGTTGGTGGATGGTAGCAGTTCGATGAAGGAGCGGCAGAGATCCAACTTGAGCAAAGAGAACGGATCAGACGAGTCACAGAAATGCGACTCTAGCTCCGAGTTGGGCACCAAACCCCCAAGTCTAGATGGGAAGAGCATCACATCGGGGACAACATTTGCATTGGACGAGAAGGAGTCGCTTCGCCCAGATGACAGTGCCAGTGTGAAGGCTGCTGCAGAGGATGACGATGCTTTCTCTATTCGTGGTTCACTCGTGGCAGGATCTCGCATGAGTTCTGATGTTGCCTTGAGAACGAAGAACACGCTGTCGGGAGACTTGGCCGAGCGAAGAGCCACTCAGATAGCCATGGCTGCATCGTCGCATGGCATCCTGACACCTCCTAGTGCTTCATCAGATCGTGTTCCCGCCCTCACCACTGCTACAACGCTCAGCGCGGATGGGTCTTCTGATGCCCTGAATGTAATCTATCGCCAAGCTCCTGATGAGAAGCTTCTGGACGCATTAGCGAGCCCTCGCGATCGTTACTTCCTGCTGAGGCTGGAGAAGGATGTGATTGATTTCGTTCAGGACTCAAAGTACGCAAACGCCCTCCTCTAACATGGTGTGAATAGACAAGATGGCGGAATTTCGTAGACTAACCGACTCTGATAGGGAACCTTATATGGATCTTCCTCCATCCAATGCCTTTTGTAGAATGTTAACACATAAGCTGGCCGACTACTATCACATGACGCACTCGTACGAACCTCATATCGGTTCGGTGCGAATCTTCAGGACCCCGTTTTGCCGAGTCCCTCCCTCACTGGCCAACATGGCACCGCCGGCCAATGCCTCGGCAAGCAGCACGCCGCCACCTGCCGTCCTTCCGCGGAAAATTATGCGCCGTGGCCAGGATGGCGAAGGTGTATCCAGTGCCAATGCCTCAAAACCAGGTTCTGAGTCCGGCAGCGAAGCGAAGGATAAGCTGGCGGCGAGCCAGAAGTGAGTTTTGCTATGTGACGTGAAATTGTGGCAAGATACGATCTTGAAACTGACGAACTGGCTAGATTGTCAAGGGAAGAACGTGAGGAAATGTACAAACTAGCCCGCGAACGCATATTTGGGAATTCTGAGGATAGTATACCTGGTAAGCCCTACAGTTCCTACTTAACTCTATGCTACGAAAAGCACCCTTGACTGACTGACATGCTTTGCAGAGAACGATGGCGAAACTGGCATGTCTCGAACTAGCTCGGTTTCTGCTACGAACCGGGCAAACACCACGAAACGTGGCAAAATTGGAAAACAGCGTCGTGATGACTCTGACAGTTTTGATTCCAGACATCAGTATACTGCATACTGGGGCCCCCTGCAACAAACGTGGGTGTCTCAACCCCAGGGGCAATACGCTCCTTCAGTCGCCGGTCAATTCGGTGCTCAACCTCAAGCATCATATCCGGCCCAGGTTCCTCCTTCGGGACACGCTCAACAAGGACCTAATTATCCGAATATGCCCGTTATGGCTCCTAACTCGAGCTACCCAGCGCATGTCATGCCTCAAGTAAGTGCCGCATTATACATATACCGCCTCCAATTTCAAGTCCTTTAAGCCGAATCAATTTGCTCATCATTTACTCAGCAGAATCCTCCCCAGCCTCCACAACAGCGATATCCATCAAATGGTAGTCCCATGACAGCCTACGGTACCCCAGTAAATGCCACTGCAACATCACAGGGCTGGGCACAACCAGGTTATGGCCAATCATCCTACCCACCACGAGCGCCTGCGCCGGCATCAGGTCCCGCTCAAGTTGGCATTCCTTATGCGTACGGTCAGTTGCCAGTCAATGTCAATCCGAATGATCCTAAGAGCCAGCATCCTATTCCGGGAAGCTACAACAGAAACCAAGGCTTCAACCCGAAAACACAGTCCTTTGCCCCTGGAGGGAATGGCATGTCCACCGTGCCACCGCCTCAGTCTCCCTTTACCGCTCCTGGGTCTCATCATGGTAGTCCGCAAATTGGGACACCACCACACTTGGCTTATGGCCCATATCCTCAGTCCCAAGCCTACGGAGGAGGATATGTGATGGCTCGCCAAGGATCAAGCAGTTCAATGCATGGATATCACACCATCCCCCATGTTTCTTCACCACATAAGCAGCAACCTCAACTGTCAGCCATGCCCACAATGCCGGCTATGCAGGGCATGGCCCCTGGGCCTCCTCCGCCCCCTCCCCTGCAGCAAAACTTGCCTCAGATCCCACCGGGCCACATTCCTGGACGGCCTCCGGCGCCAACCCCCCAGGGATCAAACCACATCTACACTCATCTCCCTACATATGGCAACCCGGCAACTCTACCACAGAAGCCAGCGACCGGAATATAGGGTGCATCCATAGGGTATTCAAGGGTAGTCAGTCCAGCAAAATAAGGCGTCAAAGGAGGCGGATGGGGGAGCACGGGAACAGGGCTGTTTTGCCACGACATGCTGCTTTTCTCAGGGGTACGTTTATCGAGTCATGCTTATCGGCGTTTATTGGTGGATAGGATGACAAAGCAAAAAGAAATTCAAATTTCTCTTCCACACCTATTTTATTTTCTCTAGTAAGGGTAAATGCATGTCACTAGATGGAGAGCATACCATTGATAGCCGTCTTGTTCTTTTCTCTCTAGTGAAATCACATCACTTTAAAAAATGTGACGTTATAATTTCCAACCGAGCTACTGTTCCACTTTGCATGAACAGTTTTTCCTTCTTGCAGCTGAAACTTTGCTTTGATTTTACTAAAATCTCAAGTTGTCTACAGAATATAGACTGACCACAACGCCATGATGATGTGTTACAGAACACGGAGACCCAGGTCCAAGTAGTTTAGAGTTGTTCCCTCCTGCTGCGAAATAGTTCGCATTTCTTTCATCTTCGCGTCACTTGGGGATGTGACTCCCGCCTCATATGACCAGGTTGACGCTTATATGTTATCATGAGTTTGTGTTAAATATGCAGGGTGATCCACCCGCATATTTTATCTCGTAACTCATTATAGAAAAGAGTTCCCTCTCTCTTACAGTTTTTGTCCTTTATTTTTTCCTTTTTTTTTTTCCCTTCCCGCTCTTTTGGTAGGATCTTTCTTTTTTTTCTTTTCTGCCGAATTACTCTGCGGGCTCTCGGGGTTCCCTTGGCTCTCTCTGTTCCCGGGGCTCACGGTTGTTGTCTCGCTGCTGCCCACCGCTGCGGCCACCGCCTCGGCCTCCGCGCTTGTTGCCTCGATTCTTGTCTCCTTCGCCTTTGCCATCGCCGTCTTTGTCGGTGCTGGTCAGATTGGCGACTGCTAGACGCTGGGAGAGGTCGATTTGTGCGCGGATCGTGTTGGCCAGGTAGCTGACCATGAGAACATCCTGGATGTGGTTGTTGAAGTCGTGCTCAATCTGAGCGGCGTCGACCTTGGGGGTGAGGGACAGGGCGCTCATGAGGTACTGGCCTAGGGCGGTGTTGGGCTCCTCCTCTTCGTCCAAGACACCGTTGATCCATTCGCTCACGCGGTCCAGCAAGCTGAGAGTCTGTTCAATTGATCGGGCTAGGTTCTCGATGTCGGAGACCAGCGGAGCAGTGCGATCCTCGTTGTTCTGTGCACTGGCGATGGCATCCAGAGCGCTTCGGTCAGCGTCGCCGTAGAGTATCTTGTGGGGAACTTGGATGAACAGGCAGCTTTCGGCGGCGCGCTCGGCGTTGACGGCCACCGGGGCGCTGATGTAGCATCTCGTCTGGATGTCCTCGCCTGGCTCCGTGGAGATGGTCATGTGAATTGCTGGGTGAGGGGCCGTGCCGGTTTCTGCGCTGGTGAAGAAGTTCTGGATTAAGGCGCTGAAGCTGTTGAGCTCCGGGGACGTAGTGTACCAGCCGAGGAGGACCTCGCGGGGAGACGCCCGGAGGGTCAGGGCCAGCATGTTCTTTTGGTACTCTACGTCGACTTCGACTTGGTCCTCCTCTTCGGTATGGGGGATGGCGAAGCATGAGCGGACTTCGACTTCGGTGCCATCTTCGGAGCGTGTGCCGACAAGGGCCCCGATGACTCGGGTGGATTGGGCGTTCTCGCGAGTGTCTCTTCGGACGGCGTGGTCGAGGATGGAGAAGACGGCCTTGAGAAAGGGGTGGGAAAAGCTAGTTAGCGGGGTCGTTCGTGAAAGTACAAGGTTCGAGTATCCTAGCTACCCCCAAGCTCTTGATTACGGAGGTGGATATGCATGCAAAGAGTCATGTTCGAGCTTGCGATGGTGGCCGACGAACTATCATCGTACCTGAGGCTGGATGTTGACGGTGAGCGGGGCAATACTCGACTGAAGTCCAGCATTCGAATGCGTCAACGGACGAGCGAGGTGTATGAAGCGCTCCGTAGCGGCGGCGGCCATACTGGACGATATGTGGTCGGAAGAACGAAATGAAGTGGTCCGTCGAGGAATAAATGAATTGCGCACGGGTGTAGACGGCTAGATGGCGACAAGAGGTGGGATGGACAAGGAGGGGTTCGAGTTGGCGCCTTTCGGTTATTTTTTTGGTGGTTTCGCGATGCCCGCCAATTTCGCTGAATTTTCAATTTGCACCGGTTTGACGGGGGCACCAACTGGGGTTGTGCGCTTTGATGAGCCACGATAAAAAAGAGAAAGTGTGGCTCAGGAGAGACTTGACCCCACCACGTACGTGGCTTGGCAAGGCTGGCTTTTTTTTTTTTTTAAAGCTGGGCAGCTAACACAAGGCTGCAAGTGAAGTTTCAACTTTTTAAGCGGGTCCACCTTATTCAAGATGTTGAAGCGCATGAGAGGCTTTTCCCTACTTGGTTATCTGCCCCTTTTCTTTTAAAGTGTTTCCTGTTGATATCTTGTGGTATAAAGAACAAATAGAATGGGACGTCGGGGACAAAGGGGCAACCTTCACGACCGCGGAGGCAGGGGTCGAGGTGGTAGAAGCAGAGGACGAGGACGAGGAGGGTCGAGTCGATGGGGGCCAAGTCGGCGGTTTGACGGTGACCGTTTGGCTGATAAAGACGTGTGAGTCTTGCGGCATCTGTATCTCTATTACGCGCTTTCAAGTTCAATATAGTGCATGCGGCTAACCTAGGATAGAGAATCCGCGCCTGAGTCTGAAAATGATTCTCCAGATGACCAAGGCGAGAATATGGATGATAGCGCTTCTGAAGATGAGCAGGAGAAGCCCGCTGCTCGTTCGTATATGACACTGTTGCAGAAATTCAACCAATCCAGCGCACACAAAGCCAAGAGGAGGAAGCTAGACCATGATTCGGCACCAGAGCAACCTGCGGCTAATTTGGCGGACCGGGAAATGAACGACGCTGCTGAGAAGGAACGAGAGAACATCGATGAAGTTGATGAGCCTGACGACGCTGATCCAAATGATGAGCATCAGGAAGACGAGCCCGACTCCGAGGATGAAGAGAACTCTGAGGATCCATTTGACGTACACTTTGCCCATCCTGACGATGTGCAAGTTGAAAAAGCCGTCACGGCTATCAAAGATGAAAAGTGGACAACGCGCAGAGCGATGGCTGACTCATTACGTGCAACATCAACGACTGTGGACTTTGGAGACGGCAGCAATGGGAATTTAGAGATGCCGCATTCGTGTGGGCTAGAGGGACTAAATCTAAAGCAAAAGTTGCAGGAGACGGCAGCTACAAAGATGAGCAAGCTGGATGCCACCGAGAGGGCTATCTTGCCGCTTCTCTTCGGGTACAAGGACGTTTTGCACTGTAGTAGAACGGTGAGAAACTCGGGAAAGTTGAGACGGGCGGTTTGCTTGCACGCTCTTAATCATATCTTGAAGTAAGTTTGAACGTTGCTCCAGAACAAGACATTGCAACAAATCACTGATACTATTTAACTTTTCAGAACTCGTGACCGTGTCATTAAAAACAGCTACAAGCTGGCGAAAGCGGGAGAAGATACTGAACTAGAGCTGCGAGACCAGGGTTTTACTCGACCTAAAGTACTTTTCCTTCTCCCCACACGCAACTCGTGCGCCAAGATGGTAAACATCATCAGAGACCTTTGTGATCCTGACCAGCAGGAGAATCGCAAGAGGTTCGATGAGTCCTATATCGAAAAGGGAAATAACTTTGGCGAAGACCGACCGGAGGACTTCAAGGACCTTTTTGAAGGCAACGACGATGACATGTTTCGTATTGGTGTCAAGCTCACCCGCAAGACCATCAAGTACTTCTCGCAATTTTACAACTCCGATATCCTCCTTGCGAGTCCCCTGGGTCTTCGTATGGCGATTGGTTCCGAGGACGACAAGAAGAAACCCGACTTTGACTTTCTGAGCTCCATTGAGATGGTGATTGTTGACCAGGCTGATGCGCTGCTCATGCAGAACTGGGAGCATATCGAGTACATATTCGAGCATCTCAACTTGCAGCCCAAAGATGCCCACGGCTGCGATTTCAGTCGTGTCCGGACATGGTATCTTGAGGATTGGGCCAAGTACTTCAGACAAACCATTATCTTGTCAGCTTTCAACACTCCCGAGCTGGCGGAATTGCAACGATTATATTGCCACAACTGGGCTGGCCGAATCCGTCTACAGCCCGAGTACCAGGGCGTAATTCAGCAGTTAGGTATCAGGGCCAAGCAAACTTTCTCCCGATTTCAGTCCCCCTCTGTCGAGAAGGACCCCGACGCGCGTTTTGAGTATTTCGTCTCAGCCATTGTGCCCACCCTAGTCAAGCGAGCCAGGGACGCGACAGGCACACTGCTGTTCATCCCTTCTTATCTGGACTTTGTCCGCGTACGGAACTACTTTGCCAACTCGGCCACTATGAGCAACGTCACCTTTGGTGCTGTTTCGGAATATACCGACCTACCGGACGCTTCGCGTGCCCGCTCTCATTTCTTGTCGGGGCGTCATCGCGTGCTTTTATATACGGAGCGAGCGCACCACTTCAGGCGGTACCAGTTTCGGGGCGTGCAGCGTGTCATTTTTTACGGGTTGCCTGACAATCACATCTTTTACCAGGAGATTGCGGGCGGATTTTTGGGGAAGAGCGAGCAGGATCTCAGGATTGAGCTTGGGCAAGGAGTCGTAAGGGTCATGTTCTCCAAGTATGATGTGATGAAATTGGAAAGAATCGTCGGGTCTAAGAGGGTGGTGAAGATGATACAGGAGCGTGGTGATACATTTGACTTTTTGTAGCTACAAGAATGAATTCATGTGGCATTGGGCGGTTTTACTTCTTCCTTTTTTTTTTCTTTTGGTGGTGGTGGTGGGAGGGGGGGATGGGGGGACATTGCATAAAGTCGCATCTGTTATCTTCGCATTAAGTTCAGAATTACTAAATGTTCACGTGTAGAACAGCAGCTGCAGTCAAGTTGACGCTATGGGTCAAGGTCATGGCATAAATATATAGATACATGGGTCAACTGTCCTATACATGGCAGAAAAAATTCGTTTTACCCATTCCAAACCGTTTTCTAGTACTCGTCGGCCAAGTGAGCCTACCTCTTTACATCGTCCAAACGCCTCTTATTCGTAGACTCTGGCACAATGTCGCCCATAAGCGCCTTTGCCTTGAGTCTCTCACGATCTGCCATCTTCATCGCTTCGGCGCTGCTCGCGTCATCTGCCGCTGCCGGCGAATCCTCCACCTGAAGCGCTATAAATCTCTCCACCATGTCGTCTAGCTCTTTCGGACCTCTGAACTGCGTGACCTTTCTAGCGTTATGCAAGGTCAACGGGGTAGGATCCCGTCCGAGCAAGCGATCTCTCGCGAGAGTTTTAGCGGTCATCATGAACCGCGAGTCCTTGGGGCCATCGACAAACTCGAGGATGGAGCTCTCGGCCTGGTCGTAGGTGTTCTTGGGCTCGGTGCGAGTGACGCGTGTGTAGCCACCTTCTCGATTGAGATATCTCGAACGCAGCTCGCCGAATAATTTAGGTAGGAGAAGATGTGGTGTCTGTGGTCAAAGGCAAGAGCAATTAGCCTTTGGAATTCGCTTTCTAAAGAGTCAATTCTGGGCAAGGACCATAATCCCCATCCCTTGGTGGGTTTGTCATGCTGTAACCATAAAACATACGTAGAGGATGCCCTGTGCTGATCTCCTGCACGGCTCATTGTTCTTCTTCGCCAATGTAATCAGCTTCTCTGCCAAGCGCTGTGCCTCCTTGGCTTTCGCATGTGTGGTCTGGATGTGCTCGTGCTGCACGAGCTGGGTGACGAGGCCGCGCAGAAGTGCTTTCCTGGCGGATGAGTCGCGGCTGAGATGCCGGTATTTGACGAGGCCGCCGGCCATGGTGGGCTTGTCTTTGGACTTTGGGAGTAGCCTTCGTGAACGGAGGAAACGACGGGACCTGATTTCTCTAGCAGACGGTTCAACGAGGCCTTGCCAATTCCATGGAAAAGGGAACTAGACGCTTTGTACAATGAATGTATTGGGCAGGTGGTGAGCGACGTTGACACCGAACTAGTCCACAGAGACGAGAAAAATTCGGGCCCGCTATTGCGGCTCGCCGAAGCGTTTAACTGGCTGCACGGCATCGGAAGCAGAAGGAAACCCGGACAAAGCTCGACTCCAACCTACGTCAACCGAGCGTCTCGGACAGAAATTCCTCTCTCTCCAACACGTGCCAATTGACTCGCTGCGTTGCGGTCTCTGCGCTCTTATGGAAAACTCAGTGCACACCATGAGCTGCGGCAGATAAGGAATTGACGTTTGATATCGTTGCTCCTCTGCTGTCCCCGATTTCATTCGCCGCTCTCGGCTCTATCTCGTGCGTCAGGGAAACCCACCACCGAACCTTTCTCAAAGCTTCGAGCTACGACACTCGGTTCGAAGGAGAAAATAGACAACCATGGGTTTCGTCACCGGCTTTGTAAGCACCGCTCTTCATCGAAACCCATCGTCATTGCTACTCGTATAGGACATCAGCTAATGCAGACTATTTCTACCGCGCAGACTGGTGGCCTCACCCTCACCCTTACCGTCGCATACCTCTCAGTATTAGCCCACCAGCGCAACCGAGAAGAACAAGGCCGATCACTCCGCGCTCAAGCCCTAGCTATTCAGGGTCTCATCGATCCCATCCCGCAGCCTCTCCCACCTACCCGATCTGAAGTCGCTGCTGCCAAGCGAGCCGAGGCCATCGAGGTCGCCAAGGACCGATGGAACGAGGAAATCGAAAATGCAGTAAGATGGGTGCAAAACACCGACTGGGAGGAAGTCCGTGAGGGAATAGAGGGCCGCATCACATCACTCTGGGATATGGCATTCGGTGAGTCGATACAGGACAGTGCTGCCAGAGCGAAGAGTGAGCTGGACGCCGGTGCCAACAAGGCCAAGGTCAGCGCGGAATCTACCGTCGGCAAGATCAAGGCTCAGACGAAGAAGGCATTTGACCAAGCTAAGGCGGAGGAAGAGGACTTTGCAGCCAAAGTCAAGGATAATGCCCTGCAAGCGCGACTGACTGCCTGGAGGGCAGCCCAGAAAGCTGAGCATGAAGACCGTCAAAAGGCCGGCGAGGCGAAGGGGGCTGTGAAGTCAGCGCTGGAGAAGAGCAAGGAGATGACTGCTGAGGTTGGAGGTAGGGTGAAGTCTGCGGTTGGTTTGACTGGCGAGGAAACGGCCCCTGGCCAGGTGGACTTGTCAGCAATGAACCCTGTGCAAAAGGCGCTGGACCAGCGATTCGAGAAGACTGGTAGTGATAAGCGGAGTGTTTCAGAGGTTCTGAAGCAGAGGTATATTCCGCTGGATAAGCGCGATAATACTGCGCTTAGGGGATTATAGACCATGGTATCGGATTGTGACTGGGGGACAGTGAGAACACGAAGGCACCTAAAGCCTGCAAGTGTTCTCTTTCTTTTAATCTGTAGAACATATCAAAATGGTGTGTTGGTCGATCGAGGTGTGTATTATTATGGTGGTAGAAAGATTAGAAGCGGATGAATAAAGGGCCAAGATCTTGCTGTATTAATTTACGATTGAGTCTTGGATGTGGAGTCAATTTTCGAAGACTGACTGCCGAACACTGATGAATCTACGTCCAGGAACATGAAGACGGAAAATATAGCGATTTATTAAAGAAAGAGCGGACAGGATTCGGGAAGCGACTATGGGAGCGCTCAATAGACCATGGAAACCATGTCCAAAGCAGACAAATGATCCTTAGCCTCGGTCATAAGCTAAGCACAATTTGTATGTAGGTCAAAGGTAAAGTTAGAAATTCCCGCAGTCAGCATTTCCGTAACTAGCCGCGGGTTCACTCGGTGAGTATCTTGACTTGGGGTCATGATTTCTCCCGACGCTCTGTTGATAGTCAGCCCATCTCATGAACTGAACGCAGGTCGGCTGCAACAGGCCCAATATACATCAACACATTCAATTATTAGCCACGTCTGCTGCATGAACCGCCGGCCAGAATCACGAGCCGAACAGCCTCTCGGCCGGCCACGCGGGTCTAGGGAAAATAATGGCCGGTCGGTCTAAAAATAGCCGGCTGGGTTTTTTCGAAAATGGCCGGTCGAAATTTTCGATCTGGATCTCCATCTCCCCGCATTAGCATTTCCCCTTCGCTGATTGGCCCAACGTCTATCCCATGAATTGCATATACGCACACCGTCAAGTTTTCTTTTTCCATCCACCATCTCATCGTCTTACTCGTCCTCACTCACAAGTGCTTTCTCTCCTCAATTCCTCAATCCACTTTGACGCCGGAGACACTAGCCTCTCTCATCGCAGAGAAGAAGAAAATAGTTTCCTTGTGCGCTTCTATTTGTTGCGTTCCGTGGATTTTTTTCTCAAAGTCGCCACATTGCCTGCCATTTGTATTCGACGCCTCTTGGACACCTCCCAGTGAATTAACCACAAGCATTTCGCCCGCGACACTCAGCTCATCTTTGGACACCATCGAGAATCATAATGTCCTTCTCCAGCCTCGTCCAAGACTTGACCGTGCGCGACGACATGCACGCCCCTCGCCGACCGGCTCCACCCGCATCCGTCTCTACGATAGATGATCGAACTTCGCACATTTCTCGGGCCATGTCCTATGCCAGCACTGCTGCCACGAGTGTCAGCATCGCCGGGGACATTGGAAGCCAGCTTCATGGCGGTTATTATCATCCGCTGGCCCGCTCATGGCAGGCTGAGCGACAGCTGACCAAAGTGAGCTCCATCTACAAACTCCAAAGCAGGACGCGGAAAGGGACATGGTTGCTAATGAACGCCCGTTCGTAGTCTATGTTCATCTATCCTATTTTTGTCACCGACGGAGAAGATGACATGAACCTGGTTGCCTCGCTTCCTGGCCAGTACCAGCTCGGCCTTGGCAAGCTTGTTTCGTTTCTGGAACCTCTGGTCCGTAAAGGGCTTCGATCCGTCATGCTCTTCGGCGTTCCCATGAAGCCCGGAACCAAGGATGCTTTGGGCAGCGCTGCAGATGACCCTGAAGGACCCGTCATCCAGGCCATTCGCCTCATTCGCCGCCGATTCCCTCAAGTGTACATCTGCACCGATGTCTGTCTCTGCGAGTACACTTCCCACGGCCACTGTGGTATCCTCCGTGACGACGGCAGCCTGAACAATCAGCTCTCCGTCGACCGTATTTCCGACGTCGCTATCGCATACGCCAAGGCCGGTGCTCACTGCGTTGCCCCCTCTGATATGAACGACGGCCGTATCCGCGCCATCAAGCTCAAGCTCATCGAGGAGGGCATCGCCCACAAGACGACCCTCATGTCTTACTCTGCCAAGTTCTCTGGGTGTCTCTACGGCCCATTCCGCGACGCTGCCGGCTCTGCTCCTTCTTTCGGAGACCGCAAGTGCTACCAGCTGCCCCCCAGCGGCCGAGGACTCGCCCGCCGAGCCATTGTTCGTGATCTGAATGAAGGCGCCGACATCATCATGGTCAAGCCCGCAGGACAGTATCTCGATATTATCAGCGATGCCAAGGACCTGGGCAAGGATGTCCCCATTGCAGCGTACCAAGTTTCCGGAGAGTACTCCATGATCCACGCAGCTGCCAAGGCTGGCGTATTCGATCTCAGAATAGCGGCTTTTGAGGCCACTGAGAGCATCCTGCGGGCAGGTGCCACTATTGTAGTCAGCTACTTTACGCCCCAGTTCCTGGACTGGCTTGAGAACTAGGTCTTCTGACAAAGTACGGCGAATGAATCATATCAAGAATGGATTAAAACGAATTTAAGCATTTATTATGGCGTTTTGGGAGATGGGGATCGGCTATTGGGACTGAAGGATATATAGCGTGTCATTGAAACAATTATGCAGGCAAAGGGTATGAACCGTGATGGTATGGAGAGAGGGAGAAACCTACATTCACATACACGATGTAATTTATCAATTATAGAAATACATAAGCTTTCCTCAATTCGTGTTATAGCATTAAACCATGGGCTAATCTTGACGGACACATTCATGCTCAGTCTGTACAGTGCTCTTACCGGTCCAAGTTTGGAAATATTGCGCAACGGGAGTGCAACCCTCGCTGGCGTTGCAGTGCAATATATGTGGAAGTTCAAGAGTGCTTTGACGTCTTGGACGAAACATTTTGCCCTTCCACTGTGTTTCAGAGTCGTAGTACGAAAAGGCACAGCTCTGTCGCCTGGCAATCTAGAGCTTTTGGCGAACAGAATCCTGCCATGCAGTGTCACGGTTCTAAAATATTGAGTTGGCTCACTGCATGTTCATGTTCGTGCCTCTGACTACGCGACCACGGAAGCTATACGTAGAAGGATGCACCTTGCCGTCGTCTTTCTCCCTGTAAACGCGCGATGGAAGGGAATGAGATGGGAATCTGCTCTGGGACGGGCATCAGACAATGTCGCGTCGGGTGAAACAAAGTGGCGCAGTCAGACGGAAACTTATTCGCACGCTGCGAATTGTGACGAAGATCAGCAGGTGAGTCTTTGGCGCGCAATCCGCTGGTAAGGCGAGATGCACCGAGTGTTTGTGTGTACAGAAAAGAGTGTTGAAGCGGTGCGTTTATCAAACGTAAAAGGCTTAACTACGGACGTATCTCCTCACGGTTTCGGGGCAGCGAGGTCGACTCCTTAAAGCAGTTAGCGCCAATTCCTGGATGTGAAATATTTCCAAGGCATACAGCGCTACAGTAAGGTTTCCATATCGCACCGTACTACAGCAAGTAAAACTTGCCAGCGCAGGCAAAGGGAATGCCCTGCACAAAACTCGTATAAAAACCTTTGTCGATGATGGATTCTCCTTCCCTGGAGTGCATAAGCGAACTGCTTGCCCTAGCGATTTAACGATGGCTGAAATAGCAGTTCTCGTTATCCCTTTTGAGTGTGCTAAGGGAGCAAGGTGGTCCTGGATCCACTTTTCGCCAGACGAGCTAATCAGGCACCACGCCACACGCTATAAGCGTTTCCTAGGAACACCCAACGCAACCGTTTTCTCACGGCGTAATTATGGTTACCTACAAGAAATGCGATTGATTAGGGCTTTTAGCGATTGCGGAGTGAGGAGTAGTTTGTGGAGGCCTGTAGAGGACGAGGCTTGATTGCGATAAATATAAGGCTAGATAGCTATTACATCGAATACCATAATTTGCTTAATTTATAAACTCAAAAGGGATACACTGGTGGAGCCAACGCGCAGCCCGCCGCAACAGGCTACATACTGTATGTAAGCTTAGCGGTACGCTAGGGCTCGTCTGTTACTGTTTGGCCAATAAAGCCCCCTGTTTCACTGCCGCGTCTGTTTTGCATTCCTTCCCTTCCCCTCCCTTGTCATTATCTTTCCTTTCTGTTTTATTTTGGGTTACAAGGAGAGATAAGCTTTTTAATATCCCTTGTCAGGCACGCCATCGTCAAGCTATCTGCATGATGGATCCGAGCCATGCATGGCCCTGCTTGTCAGGCTGTGGGACGCTTGAGAATCGCATGGCAGGGCTCGTAGGACCGCATGCATGTTGGTCGCGAGTATATTTTCTGGGATTCAACTTGCCGCTGCCATAACCAACGCGCAGCGACAGGAACGGATAGCAACACGATTTGCAAGCGATGAAAAGTGTGATAATGACTCGAAGCAATAATTGCAGGCTGAGTCTATCGTATGGAAAGTAGCTTGTGCCTAAGCAAACAGAACAAGGTCCAGGGAGGGAGGTGGGCCGCTGTGGATGCACTCGGCTAACAAACGCTTGGGGATTTTCTTTTTCCGTTGCCATGATGGCCGGTTTCAGTGATTTTTAACTTGACGTCTTGAGGGCTCAATTGTTTGCGTAATGATAAAGGAGAACCGGGAATGCTGTTAACACGGTTAGCTTCGTGACCACCGCGATTCACAGCATACCACACGCGGTCGGGTGCGTGCCTCGGAGCATTTCCTGCTATCAAACGCACCGTTTCGGTAGCTTTTCTTTTCTTCTTCTTATTCATAGTCAAGTACCTTGCTTGCAGCGTTTCCGACCTAGCCCGATCCGACACGTTGATTTGTGCCGTGACATTCCCTTGCTGCAATAAGTATGACGAACGTGGAATAACATGGATGTTCCTCCGTTTTTGTGCTTACTTGATTCATGTTTACGCCCTTCCCTTCAGGCAAGGACTGGCTGGAGCGGCATGGGTAGGTACTGTGCTATAAATCAATGCGGCTGAAAGCCATGGATCCAGGAACCTCAACATTATACAGAAGTCGCAGCGTACCACAGAAATTGTCTCCAAGACCATAAAATAAAAAAATTAATAATAATATTTTTTTTTTAGAAAAAAAAAACCGGCGACAACGTAAAGAAGGCAATGCTCGCGAAAGATGCCGAGTGATCAACGGGCGACAAAAGTGTCTCCGAAAGCTAGGAGCGGTGGTGCAGTTTGAAAAGCATCAAGTCGAGGTGCGCCGTGTTTGCCTGTTACAGTGGAACGCACCTTGCACCGAGGGAGGAAAATTGGCGACACACAGTGTAACATGGTACATGGACAGCCAGTCTTCTGCATCTGCGAGTTCAAACTATTTTCCACATGTTTCAAGGTCCCATGGACTAAGCTTTCGTTGTCGCCATATTGCTCCTGCGACTTGGCCGAAACAACATCCACTCTCACATACGCACCGTGTCAAACTCTAGTCATGGCCCATGGCAGGCAGGTAACGCTCCCGTCGCTCCTTTCCACAAGGGATGCCATTGACCCGTACATCCCAACTCTCCCGTGTTCCGCCGCAGTTTCTATATTGCTGTGTTAACGATGATTGGTTGTCGTCAGAATCGGCTTGAGTCCCATGTATCAACCCCTGCCTCTTTTCAGGCAAGAGACGTCCGTCATCCTTGTCGTATGCAAGGCACAGTTGCCGATTTAGGAAGTGAACTTCAGCGTCGTCTCAACTGGCACAGCTGGGCCTACCTGATCGTCTGATCGTCTGGTCTGTCAACACTTGGCAAGCAAGTGGCAAGCAAGTGGCAAGCAGGTGGCAGCAGTGGAGGCATGTGCAATCTCCCGTAGTATATACCATCAGTCAAGTCTGGTCTGGATGTTTCCTTTTAGGCCTAGAATCGAAGCAATATATGAATTTGATATGCCCGGCTTTACTCAGATTCACATACCAGTCTCTCCGCCACCCCTGTCTTTTTTCTGCTAACTATCCCGGAACCATCCTGAAGCCTCTCCCAGATCAAACTCTCTCTCCTATCCATTCTTTCCCTTTTCCGTCGTGTCAGGAAAGACTAAAGCGGAGAGAATATCTGCTTGTCCTACGCGTTTTCTTTTATCTCGGGATTGAATCTCCTTGAGCTGCAATGCCCGCCCGTGGTGTCACACTATAACATCTGTCTGTGTCCTCGACGGTCACTGTTCCCTTTCCGATCTTTTGCTTCTGATACCCCCCCCTTTGTTCTGTCTCTTTCATTCCTTTTTTTTTTTTTTTTTTCGTCATAACTCGTTGATTGTATGGTCTGCCTCTTCCGACTCTCACACACATACGTCAATTTCCAGTCCAAAGACACCCTATTTTTCACTGCAGGAAAATGGCTGGGAATGACAGGTCGATACCAACAGTCTCTCGTGAAGAGAAGTTAGGCCTTCTGGAAGAACAGTTAACCTCAGACGCCGAAAGCGAGGGCAGTATGAGCAACGCCGAATCGCTTTTCCATCTGAGGGATGAACTGCCCAAATACTCCAAGTATACTTCGCCATTAAAAGCTCAATGGAGACGTTTCATTTCCGCACCTTGGATAGGGTATCTCGTACGAAGCCTAATCTTCTTGACTCCCAGTTTTCTGCAGGGAAGACACGCCCGGGAGCAGATATGCCCTACTAAACTCGCACCTACAGCATACTTGGATGGTATGCGAGGGCTCGCTGCACTGGCTGTCTTCTTTTGCCACTATTTTTATCAAGCCTTTATCATTGCCAAAAGCTGGGGTACTGGCGAAGACAATTATCACTTCTTAAAATTTCCTATTCTCAGACTGTGGTACCAAGGACCACCTGCTGTCTCCGTATTCTTTGTCATTTCAGGGTATGCCTTGTCTTATCGCCCTTTGAAATTGGCTCGCAATCGATCCTTTTCGGATTTTGCAACGACAATGAGCTCCCTCACCTTGCGTCGTGGCCTTCGACTTTATTTGCCAACCGCCATCTCGACACTATTGATCATTTGCCTCTTACGAATTGGAGCCTATGAATGGACTCGAGAATTTGCCAACGATCGGACATACATGAAGAACGTCGTCGAGCCCCATGCATTCCGCATGGAATCCTCCAATGCCCAATTCAGAGATTGGCTTGCCCATATGTACAGATTCGTTCATGTCTTCGATTGGGACCAGTATGCTGGGGGTACATGTATGCATTGGAATCTCAAAGAATTTGCCAGTTTCACCACTAACATGCACTTCTAGCATACGATGTACACTTGTGGACAATTCCAGTGGAGTTTCGATGTTCGCTGTATCTTTTCCTCACAATCATTGGCACTGCACGACTTCGAACAAGTCTCCGATTTATGACTGTGGGAGGGATCATGTGGTTTGCTTATAGTCACTCGAGATGGGAGCTGTGCTTGTTCTTATGCGGCATGTTGCTTGCCGAAATGGACCACATTCGTGGGGCCCATGTATCGCCGCCTGCTCTACCACAAGAGGAGAAACCGCGACTTGACAAGCCCTATCGCTTCGTCAAAGTAGCCTCCTGGATTCTTGTCAGCATTCTCGGTTTGTACCTGATGTCGCAACCAGACGACGGCGGGGCTGTGGCTCCAGGATGGGTATATTTAACGTCATTAATCCCTCCATGGTGGGTAGGAGAGCAGTACAGATACTGGCAATCGACAGGAGCAGTAGTGTTCGTTCTTGCTGTTGGCCACTCTCGTCTATGGCAACGCTTCTTCAATTCGCCAGTGGTACAATACTTTGGCAAGATCTCATACGCCTTGTATCTCATGCACGGGCCTGCGATGCACGCAGTGGGCTACCATTGGGAAAAGATGGCTTATTCTATTACTGGGGTTCAAGGATACTGGTACAACGCCGGCTTCGTGCTCGGAACTGTGTTTTGCATCCCCACTGTCATTTGGTGGGCGGACATTTTCTGGAGAGCCGTGGATATTCCCGTAGTCAAGTTTGCCAAATGGTTCGAGACCAAGTGTATTTCCAAGGACTGAGGGATGTCCCGAAGATAGGATGAAAGCTTTGATGGCCGAAATTGAAGGCAGATAAAGGGTTTATAATAACACCGCCTTAGGTCTTGCAAACCGAAGCGAGTGAAAGGTAAATAAAAGCTATGTGGGAGAGGTGTTGTGATGGTTGCTCTTCTGAATTTTGATGGTTTCTGCGGGCGGGTCAGTTGGCTGACCGCGTTTCCCTTATGCATTGCTGAAGCAAGGGTTATGATTTCGTAAACAAAATAACAGCCTGTTAGCAGATATATAAAATCTACTAATGTAAAGATTGAAAGAAAATTGGACCTGACATGATTGTCACGGTGATCCGTGGCGTTGCCAAGTGGCATCGAAAGTTGCTTTATTATGACAAACACTTCTCCCAACTATAGGGGATAAAAAGCCCTTAAGATCTCTTTTATAAGGAGAATAGATAGAATTATTATTGACTGGCATTTATTACTATTATTATTTCACCGTAAAGGAGCACAACGCTGGCGACAAAGGACGATATTGCGGTGCGGCATCGGACCATTGCTGGAACAGCACCGGTAGCAATAATTCTAGCAACACCTTATTGCAGTACATTGCAAGCCTTGAGAAGCCTTGAGCAGCTAAATTGTAGAGGCCCTAGAACCCTTACCACCTAATGCCTTCCATCGCTAGTAAGAGGCTAGTAGAGCCACATTAGATGTGAGACTTGCAGCATACTTTGTAATTCAGATGATTTCTACGGAATAGTACTTCTGAGTTGGAGACTTACCGACACATAAAACAGGTCCATGTGTATTCCGTATTGGTCGGATTAAATTGACCCCCGCTGGTAGGGTACGCAGTCCAGCAACTGCAGCTCTTGCCAATCGCCAAATTCTAGCCAATAGCAGCTCATCAGCTGGTAAGCAGCGCCATTGGCTGGCAACCCTTTTTTTTTTCTTGGTCTGGAAAAGTCGAAGCACGAGAAGCGACATCACTTCACTCTTACAGACCTAAGTTGCGCACCTTGTGGTCGAACAAACGACAAGGTTGAAAAAAATGGGAGGGAGGGAAATGCATTGAAATTCTGTCCAATTCTCGTAATCGCCAATCGAGCTTTCTTTTCTGTCGCCCAACACTCACCCTGTTCCGAACCAAAAACAATCATCTGCATCTTCAGATGAGAGCCTGGAGCGGCCTTATTCGGCATTCGCTTAAATTACCGCCCTCGTACTCGCCGTCTCTTTTACGCCTATTCTCAGAAATGACCTCGATGCAAGCTGCTCCCGTTGCTGCCGCCGCGGTACCAGTGTCAGTATCAGCTCCAAGGCCGCAGGCGCAAAATGGACGGCCCCCCAAGCGCCCTCACGATAAGGACAACACGCCCCGGAAATGGAAGCCCAAGAAGACGAAGCGGGAGAAGAACATTACAGAAGGGTCATCAGGAGAAGTCCTCCGCTACGACATCGAGGCGCTTCTCGTATCCAAGGGCGTTGATCTGGAGTCCTCGCTCGGCGCCGACGAAATCGAGGCTCTCCCAGCGCAAGGCACCGAGATGGAAGTCGATGTTCTCGAGTTGTCCTCCACCGGCGACGGGCTCGCCATGCGCCCTGGCTCCAACCAAGTCTACGTCGTTCCCTTCACCGTCCCAGGCGACGTAGCCCGCGTCAAGGTCTACAGACACATTCCGCACGAGCACCAGACGGTCGCCGACTTCGTCTCCGTCGTCAAGCCGTCCCCCCTGAGGGACGACGCCCGCGTTCAGTGCAAGTACTTTTCCTCCTGCGGCGGCTGCCAGTTCCAGATGCTCGATTACCAGGAGCAACTCCGGCTGAAGAAGCGCATTGTCCAAAAGGCCTTTCGGAACTTCTCCAATCTTCCTTCGGAATCGGTCCCCGACGTGCATGACACCATTGGCAGCCCTCTTCAGTACGGATATCGCACCAAGCTCACGCCGCACTTTGATGGACCCCCTGGCTTTAGACCGAGCAGGAAGGGCCGTCCCCGTACGGCCTTTGAGAACTGTCCTGACATAGGCTTCATGAAGAAAGGGCAGCGCAGGGTGCTCGACATAGAGGACTGCCCTATCGGCACATCCGCCGTGCGCCTGGGCATGAGACGCGAGAGGGAGCGCATGCGTCGCGAGTTTGGCAAGTACCAGCGCGGCGCAACCATCCTGCTGCGCGAGAGCACCCGTCGATACGCCAAGAACCCACAAGCACCAGAGGACCAACAGCCTCCCTCGGAGGACCAGCTCGGCCCAT
Source organism: Atkinsonella hypoxylon (assembly GCA_000729835.1). Lineage (NCBI taxonomy): Eukaryota > Fungi > Ascomycota > Sordariomycetes > Hypocreales > Clavicipitaceae > Atkinsonella > Atkinsonella hypoxylon. The sequence continues at coordinate 37,986 of JFHB01000069.1, read as the reverse complement.
GCACCATCCGCAGCGAAGGGGAGGACTTTGTCGACGTCAAGTCCTGCGAGATGGACTCCAAGGCCACCACAACGGAGTACATCGACGACTACGTCTTCACCAACCCAGCAGGCTCCTTTTTTCAAAACAACAATTCCATCCTCCCCAAATTCACAGCCTACGTGCGAGACCGCGTCCTCCCCGCCTCGACTTCCCCTTCCCCTCCACCCCCCCAAATCAAATACCTCATCGACGCCTACTCCGGCTCCGGCCTCTTCACCATCACCCTGTCCTCCATATTCCAGCACTCCACGGGCATCGACATCGCCGCCGACTCCATCGCCTCCGCGCGCCTCAACGCGTCCCTCAACCATCTCGGACTCGACAGATGCCAGTTCGTCGCCGCCGACGCAGCCGAGCTGTTCAAGAGCGTGACGTACCCGGCCGACGAGACCGTCGTGGTCCTCGACCCGCCCAGGAAGGGATGCGACGCCGCTTTCCTTTCTCAGCTGCGGCGGTTTGGGCCTAGGAGAATACTGTACGTTAGCTGTAATGTGCATACGCAGGCGCGGGACGTGGGCGTGCTGGTGAGGGGGGAGGGTGAAGCAGCGAGATATACCATTGAGAGTCTTGTTGGGTTCGACTTCTTCCCGCAGACGGGCCATGTGGAGGGCGTGGCTGTTCTGAATAGATGTGTTGGCAAGGCTGTCGAGAGTGGTGACACAGCGTCAGGGTAGGCATCATGAATACATCATGTGAGCACGTCGTATGATTGGGTAATCTACAGAAGCATGTTTGGCATTGGTATGAATGAGGGTGGGGATGAAGAAACTGAGAAAAAAAAAAAAACCACATTTCTCGTACAAAAAAAAATTACAGGTTGCTCAACGGAGTATCCACTCGTCCAACATGCCTGCTTCAGATGTCTCCATGCTTTGGCGAGTTCATGCGACAAAACGAAGCCTCTCGTGGGCATTGAGTATTCCGATAGCAGCTTAAGCCATTCACGTCACTCTTGGCCGAGAAGAACCTTGAGCGCCTCCACCGTGATCTGCAACACCTCCGGCTGTCTACTCTGCCGTAGACACTCCTTCAAAACCTCCACGCCCCCTTCTTCCATGACCTTCTTACGAGCCAGTTCACCAGCCTCCCCTTCCGCCGTGACAAGATTATACACCGACGCTACACCACGATGCCGTAGCCCGGGATTCGGATCATTGCACATGCCCAAAATCACCTTGACGCCTCTCTCCCGCTGGACCACGTATCGCACGACTGATTCACAGCCAGTGAGTGAGGCGAGCGCACCGCCTGCTGCACTCCTTATCCCCTCGTCTTCTGCATCTGCTAATGCGAGAAGAATGTGCAGACGTGCTCCGGCTTTAGGACTGCCGTCTGCGTACAGAGTCATGCCCTCTGGTGCTTGCATCAGATTGCATACGAGTTCCACGGCTGCTTTGGAAACAAGGTTGTTGGAGGATAGCAATTGTTCTTCGATATGTGACCATGCTAGGCGAATAATGTTGCCGCGGATGCTACTGTCATCCAAAGACGCCAGGTTTGTGAGGGCCATCAACGCCTCAAAAGTAGGCAGGAGGTCACGCGTCTCAGCAGCCGCATCGGGCGACAGGATTGAAACTAGGGGCCGAATAGCGGCATTAATAGGGTTTGAACGATTTCCTCCAAAGACTAGAGCCGGATTCGTGCTGATGAGAATTCGGGCCAGAGCCTGTGCGGCTGTTCGTCTGATTGCCTCGTCTGTATCCGGGACGGTAGCCCACCCAACGAGCAGGAGTTTGACGGCGCCTTGTTGCGCGAGGGGACCTCGAAGTGATTTTGTGACTGCTATGGAGTGAATAATGCTGATGATAAGACCGAGTGATGCTGGAGATCCGTTTTTACTGTGTGTTACTAGTACGGGGACAATGTCTGCATCAAACACCGCCTGACAGCGCTTCGCGACGTGTTCATCGTCATCTAGATGATCCGGGGCCGCTAGCTTGCCTGCAGCATCGGCATACGCTTTTAATTGGCTCATCTTCTTTTGTTCTTCTGTAAGTGCTGGGCGATATCGTGTGAGATTGACAAAGATGCTGAGCGCACCGTATGTAGTAGGTGATTTTGGCTGAGCATTGGCAAGGATTTCGACTATCTTCTTGAGTATTGCCGGGTTACTGGCAAGGCTTTCCTTTATCTTTGGCTGGATTGAAGCATATGCGAGACCCTCAATAGAGTGCTGCTTATCAAAGTCGTCGCCATTTTCTTCTTCTCGTAGCATCATTTTGGTAAATAATCCGGACAAGTCCTCAATGCTTGCACTGGCCGGCTCAACTCTTGACTTGTTGGGGTCATTCTCGGATGCACTAGAAGGAACTGCCTTTATGCTATACGTCAGTCGATTGTTAACGATCGTATCCATCAGAAACAATTAACAGAATGGTTGAGCAATGAGAATAGACGGTCACCAAGGAAGCCTTCACGTATCCTCAGGATAAGAATTCACCTTCAATTTTGCTAGAATGACAGCGGCAAGATGCTGGACTTGTTCTGAATGCCTCCGCATGGATATAGAGCCCCCCTCTCCTTGAACTTGGGGCTCCCGGTTTGGCCCAGCAGTTACGCCAGTAGGATCTTGATCAACGACTTCTTCTAGCCATTCGATACAGTACTTTTGTACCGCGTCCCGACACAACGGATGCATGCAAGCGACGTTCAGCATTTCCAAACATGCCGTCTCGACCTTTCGGCTCTTCCATTCCCTCCTCATAAGAGGGCCAAGTGTACTCAAGAATCCTTCGCTCAGGAACAATTGAGAGGTGAGATCTGGCACGATGGGAAATGTGGCCGATGCGACACAGAAGGCAACGATATAGTCGTCGTATGTACCCCGTTGCACGCGCTCAAAGAAGAATGATGACAAGTTTTTAGATCCCTCATCCCCTGCGGCCCTGAGATAGGCGGATGTGGTGAGTGTAGCATGCCCACGAACAATGTCAGGCTGTCGCATATCAAGGTAGCACAAGACAGTATCGACGCAGTCGCCATCGATGACACTGCAAATTGACCTGTAACTTTTGTCCTTCTGTTGGGCTTCGGCGTCCTCATTTAACAGCTTGGTGAGCTGGTCAAGCTCCCTGCACGTTGCCTCGTCCTCCTGGCCGCCTTCCATTAAGCGAGCGAAGACGAGGAGGGTCTGGTCTTCGATGGTTGCAGCCGGAGCCGCACCTTGCAGGGTTTCGGTCATTTTTCCAGCTTGATTGTGACACGCACAGCAAGGAATATAACGATAGGTAACCAAGAGGGACAGCGGCTGCGGCTAAGGAAGGCTACGAGCTCCGAGACTCATGAGCAGAAGGGTGCAGTTGCTGTAAGTTGCCTCAAACAAAGAACTAGACAAGTAAGTATGGATGCAGACGAAGAACTAGGGAAATGGAGTGTTGTTGATTTGAATATGCTGGAGTCAAGTTGTGTCCATCTGGCGCAGATGGCAGATCAGGTTCTGCATGTGGGCAGAAAACCTGGTGTTCGCCAGGCGTTACAAGATGGTGCTTGCGGTTACACACGATATAAATCGCGGGCCCGATGCTCGTGAATACTGCTACAAGAGCGAAAAAAAAGAAAGAAAAAAAAACCCCGAAGTACAAGCTCGAGTGAAGCTTCAGGTTCCGAATTAATAGCTTATAGACAGTCAGTTTGTTTCGACGCTTGCTAGAAGGACATCTGGACCGCCGCTTTACGGTTTCTCCACTTTGTCCACTCTGTGCTGCACCACCACTTAACGCTGTCATGAGTCTGGAACGGCAGGAGCTGTTGACGCGAAGTTTTTAGCAAGAGCTGCCCCACGTCCACCGCAGGGCGTGCCTCGCTATCACGCCCCACCGAATGCGTACTAGATACTTGTCCTATCTGGTACCCTTAATGGGACGACAGATGAATCGGGACATATATCGCGGCCAGCCCGCTATCAACGAGTGGATTAAATTAATACCTACAAGGCCGCATCTGGTAATTGAACTGGAAATGAGGCATAGAATTATAGAGACTTCGAGTTCCTACCTAGCGATGTAATTATTTTCAATCCAGCTTGAAATGCTGTGCGTCGTGGCAGTTGGCAACCCAGGGAGTCAAGTTCGATGACGACCCGCGATGTCCCGGTTAATTCTTACAAGGCGTGCCAGGTGCCATATGTGAAGCTTCATATGTTATGTGTACCTTTGTACCTAGTACATAAGATAATCGAGTCCTTTCATCCTTGTTCAGCGCATGCAAGACGCCTTACCGCACGATCAAAAACGGCTATCCAAGCCACAGTCACGTGTGCAACCACTGCACCGCCAACTAACACCCCGGACATGACATAGTTATGTCAGTATTTCAGCCAGTGACGATGATTTAGCCTCGACGATCTTTCGCACGCGAGCTTGCATCTCCACGATATATTCCCCATCACCAAGCTTCCGAAGCGCCTGCGGCATGCCGCACATAACGGCCCGATGAAATTGGCACAGTAGTGACTGGACATCACATCGTTTCAGCATTGGCCAGCCGTTGGCTTGGCATTCGTATTTTCGTGGCTGTAGCGCATTGATCCATTGGCTTGCGACGACCTGTGCTTGACCAAGATTCCAGCGCTTCACCCCAACCTCCAGAGCGCCTCCCAAGATAAACCAAACCCCCTATCCGGTATCGCGAGTTGCTGAGTTACGAGGCCCGGCTTTTACCCTCCAATTCGCTACTCCTCCTGGCCTCGTAGCTGCAATCGACGGCACGGCAAGCCCGTCCACCATGGACGCCGTCGACTTTTCTGAGCACTACGAGGTCACTACCGCCGAGGAAACTCCATCTCTGCTGTCTATAGTCATCGACACCAATCCGCGCGCATGGGCCGTCCTAGACAGCAAATTGCCCCTCTCCAAAGCCATTGCCAACATCCTCGTCTTCATCAACGCCCACCTCGCCTTCAGCAGTGTCAACCAAGTCGCGGTCCTAGCAGCCCACGTCAACCGCGCCGTATGGCTGTATCCAACACCACCGCAACCCATCCCTCGAGCAGATGTCTCTGGCGACGTCACGATGGACGATGTCCCAACGGATGCTGCCCCTTGTGCCTCCGCAAACAAGTATCCCCCGTTCGCACAGATCGAGTCCGCCGTCCTCTCGTCGATGCAGAAGCTCCTCGCCGAAACCACAGAGCGGGACCTAGCAACTACCACAACACAACTATCAGGGGCTCTGACACTAGCACTATGTCACATCAATAAGGCTTCGCAGACCCTGAGCGGATCATCAGGCAGTTTAGTTCAAGCAGCACCGACCAGTACCACGACCCCTTCCCCCATGAAAGGCCGCATTCTTGTCGTTTCCGTCTCCGACTCCGAACCTTCTCAGTATATCCCTACCATGAATGCCGTCTTCGCCGCTTCTCACGCTCAAGTCGCCATTGATACGTTGTCTCTCTGTGGCGACGCAACCTTTCTCCAGCAAGCGTGCTTCAACACCAATGGAACATTTCTCGTCGCTTCCAACCCGCAGGGTCTCCTAACCTACCTCATGTTCGGCCTTATTGCTGACACTGAAGCCCGGCAATCTCTCATCACACCAACACACGACACCATAGACTTCCGCGCAGCTTGTTTTTGCCATGGTAAAGTCGTGGTAACAGGCTTCGTATGCTCCATTTGCCTGAGTATCTTTTGCGAATTGCCGCCCAATTCAGAATGCTTGACGTGCGGGTCAAAATTGGCCCTCGGAAACTATGGATCAAAGCCAGCCGTCGTGCCGCGGAAAAAGAAGAAGAAGAGAAGGATTACCAACGGTGGGAGCGGGCGAGAAGAAACGGGTAGTGCTAATGGAACGCCTAGGCCGTAGAACAGCATGTGAATCCGAGGAAGAAAACCACATGGACGAAATCAAATCAAACAATTTCGTGGTATTTCAGATACCGTTCTCATAGGATAACAAATCTTAGGATCTATACCAGGAATTATTTCAGGACGGCAGCACTGAAGATTGCACGCCTGATAGAGCATTTATAGCATAGTCGGTTTGGCCGGTGACATGCCCTCGAAGAAGGAACTGCAGCTGAACCGGAACTTGGCGTTCTGGCGGTGTATATTATTACGATATTATGTCAAAAGATGAATAAATTTCAGTAATACGTAAAGTCGTATCAGCAGTTTGACCGAATTGGTGTCTTAAATCTTGTCTAAAGTAGTATTCATCTGTTAGGATGTAGTGGTTTCTGAAACCTGCCTCAAGTTGTTAACCCTAGGATGAAATTAATGAAGGCCTTTCTAAGGACCAAAGCTAACCCCCAACGAACTCGTGTGATCTGCAAATGGCCCTGAACCCAATTTGCCTGAACAACAACAATTCATCCGTGCAATATCGTCAGTGGTCTGTTGGGATGTGAACAAGATTTCGTTGCGTCAGGACATCCGTATCTTGCGACCCCCTTTAGCAATTTTAGCACCGTCCGGAAGTCGAGACATAGTGCATCGAGGCTCCTTCTCTGATGCTGCCATGGATGCGAGGGCAAACGAATCTGTATTATGAGCAAAATAAAGGTAATACCCCGTTCGGCTTTTCTTGACCACCATGACTCCAATGGCACCTTGCGAGCTACATCCTTTTACTCCCGGGTGGCACATGAAGTCTTGTGCGATAAAGGATTCCAATACAGTATCCTCGTCATCTTCCTGTATGTTTCCGCCACCAGGAGCACGTCGAGTTCCATGGTAGATTCTCTCGGCACACCTTTGAGAAGCCATTGTTGTGGCCATGTGCTCGCCAGTTCCGCTCGTGACAGCAGCCACAGTGACCCCCTCTTCGTCATCTTCCGCACATGGTACCACAGCAGTGCCAATGCCGACCAGAGCGGCAGGTCCAAGTCGCCCTCGATGTTTCATGCCTATCCCGCCAGAGGAGGATCCAGCAGCAATACGTCCATTATCATCAATCGCAATAGCGCCAATAGTGTCTGAGATGATATCATCGTCTCTGCTGCCCAGATGTATTTGGCGCTTAGCTACTGACCCGTCTACCTCTACTGGCCGGTTTTCTGCAAGAAGAGGCCTTTTGGTCCCGTGCGACTCCATGGGATTCGATTCGGCGTTGTTGATTTTTGAAAAACTATCCCTGACTCTACTGCTTCGCTTTGGTGAGGATGGCCCATCACGACCAGAGCTTGTCGCATAAATTATACTCTCTGGCCACCTCCTCGTGCTAGTCTCCGATATACCTTGGCTATTGTTGTGATAGTCCACATACCCTTCGTGCCTCTTTGCTAGAGATGTTAGGATCCCTTTCTTGGTATCGGCTAGAACTGGCGACATCAGAGAAGACCGGCTTGTTAGCGGGTTGGGCACTTTGGGTAGCGTTGGTAATGGAGGTGCAGGAGGTCTCGAACAAGCAAAAAAGGACTCTTCTCTTGTCGCGACAGCGTCCGGAGCTGGCGTGCCGGAATACGGCGAATCCGGTTGGCCCTCATTCCATGTGCCAGCTATTATCGCTGCCGTATGACCCCGAGGTAAAGTTCCATGGCTGTCAATCGGAGAAGCAGTATCGTACTGGCAAGGGACGCAGCCCGACGTCGTCAATTGAGAGGTTAATTCTGCTGGTGGATCTTGAAGCCTTTCCTCTGCGCGTATCAAGTCCTCTTGCCATCGGAAGAAACGATCTCGTGAGTTTTTCGAAACAAGATACTCATTTGCACAAGTAAGCATGCCGTGTTCTTCCGCGAAAGCTCGAGCCCCTTCGCCGACCAAAGCGTTGGGCGGAACTCGTCGAAGGCTAAGAGGCTGGCTGCTTGTGTCCAGAATGAGTTTGGCGAGGGAGATGGGATTCCGAATGTCTACACGATGCATTAATAACCATGCTTTCCACGTGGAGGCCAGAATTATGTGACAAACTTGGAACCGCACCGCAGGCGCCGCTTCGACCAAGATGGTCAACAATTGTAGCATCACATTCCACCGTTCCGTCAATGGAAAGATTCGAGCCATATCCGGCATTTGTGATCTCTTTATCTTCTAGGATTCGTAAAGCAGCCTCAACGGCCTCAGTTGCAGCAGCGCCGGCCTTCAAGAACTTCATTCCCATTTCAGCAGCTCTAATGAAGACAGTTAGCTCGAGTCTGCGTCCTAGACAAGTACTGGCTTCTTGCTGGCAAAACATACGAGACACAGGCTTCTAGGTGAACGTTCTCGTTTTGATGACTGTGAAATCCAGCTCCAGCGTGTATGAATATGGCTGGAATACCCTTTTGTTTTTGGCCAAATCGAAGCACGCGATCCAACGCACCATCTGTACCATGGCTGTCGCGAGCCATCGCGGGAACGGCCACGCTATGGCACCTGGTGCTCATTTGGTCATCTGATCATTGGCAGATGCTGGGGGTTGTTGGAACTAAGAATAATTATATGAATGAGAATGATATTGTAGTGATATATCGTGGTGTGAGGGAGGGAGAAGAGGACGTCCCGAACGAGACGGGGTCGAGGCAAATAGGAACGCTGACTAGGCCGGAGAACTTTTTCAATTTCAGCTGGTAATTGTAGTTTCAGAAGAGGCGCTGGTTGATGTCACTTTATTAAGGTAGAAAGAAAGACGGAAAGAGGGAGTCCTTCGAGAGTGGATCGTGCCTTCCTGAATAACGGTAGATGGTAGGAGTGGGCTCGTCTAGCACTTGGCTGGAGCATGGGCTTCGAGTAAGTAGACGATGAACTTAGTCTTGCTAGTTGAAACAAGTGGCCGAAACGATCCTGAACCTGTTGATCTGGAGTGTTCGCGCCGTGTGATGATCTTGTTCGCGCCGTTGAAGGCGTAGGTAGGCTGGCTGGTGGCCAAGCATCGTAGCACTAGACAAATTGCAGAAGTAGCCCTCACCAGCTACACTGTCTTGGTTCAAATATCGAAACAGAGATGGACTGAGTGATGAGAGGCATGACAAATCACACCGAGTCGAGCCTCCTTTTTTTTCGCCTTCGTATGAGCCCCCTTAAGAAAGCCAACCTTGGAAAGCCGTGAGAGTATAGTTTACCAGGCACTCAACGACACCAACCAGTACCGGGTGTACAGTAAATCTCAGGTCCAGACCATGTGTGCATTGGTCCAGAGTGGAGCCAGAGCGGGTGTAGATTTAGGCAGAATAGCATATGCTAAGAACACAGTATTAATTTCTAAGCAAGAGATCTAGAGTATAGAGCGCGCATTTTTATAGCACTATAAGCCTAGATATTAGTGCACTATACTACTAGATATTAGTGCACTACCACTAGATATTAGTGTATATACTACTAAATATAAAAATGTTAATTCGCACTAATACACTGTGCATTCTGCATATACTAGGCATATGCTGGGCATATACTAAATGCTTTACCGCCTGCGAAAAATACACCCTTTTTGGCTCCACTCTGGACCAATGCACACATGGTCTGGACCTGAGATTTACTGGAACCCCCTCCAATACAGTGAGCTCGCTCTAACCCGACTTCCCGACCCATTGTGGCTGGGCATCCGCAACTCCAAAGATCGATCCAACCCACTCTGAATGCTGAGGTGACGACAAGCAAGCGAGCGACTCCTTGGCCAACGCCGTCTTTTTCTCACATCCTCATCGTCCTCCCAGCTCCGGTTCCAACACGCTCCAAGGCGCGCATCCGACCCACCGTCCTTCATCATGGCAAACCAAACTCCCGCCGTTGTCATGGACAAGTGAGTCAATCTGCACTCTTCCCCGCTCCCCATCGATAATTATACCATGGACCACAGCTAATCCGACGCCATACAGCGGCACGGGGTTTTCCAAGCTGGGTACGGATTATGCTTCTCTACTGTAGCTCCAATTGACACTTTGACGTCCAGGTTTTGCCGGAAACGACTCGCCGTCTTTTGTTTTCCCCACGGCCATTGCTACGAAAGGTCCAACTGGAGGCAGCGGTGGTTCCGGGTCTGGTCGTCCCGCCGTCACGAATAAGCCCTCTTTCCTAACTGGCGGTGCCGGTCCTGGTAGTCACCTGAGCTCAAAGAGAGGGACTGAAGATCTCGACTTTTACATTGGTGACGAAGCTTTATCCGCGGCATCAGGTCCTGGTAAGCAAGCTGAGTCTACCGATTGCTACGGTGGTGGATTTAGCTTACGGCTTTAGGATACGGCCTTCACTATCCTATTCGACATGGTCAAATAGAAAACTGGGTAGGAGTGGCTTATGTTCTCAAAATCGAACTGGTCTGACGTCTTTTTGGCAGGACCACATGGAGCGATTTTGGTCCAATTCCATCTTCAAATATCTTCGCGTTGAACCCGAGGACCACTACTTCCTCCTCACCGAACCTGTAAGACCGTCATCAAATAACAGTATATTTCGTGGTCGCTTTTGAGGAAGCTAACGTTGTCAGCCGCTGAACCCACCTGAGAACCGAGAAAATACCGCCGAGATCTTCTTCGAGTCGTTTAACTGTGCAGGCATGTATATTGCCGTGCAAGCTGTTCTCGCCCTGGCTGCCTCCTGGACATCGTCCAAGGTCACCGATCGTTCGCTGACGGGCACTGTGATTGACTCCGGTGATGGTGTCACTCACGTTATCCCTGTGGCCGAGGGCTATGTCATTGGCTCATCAATCAAATCGATTCCGATAGCCGGTCGAGATATCACTTACTTCGTGCAGTCACTCCTGCGAGACAGAGGCGAGCCCGATTCATCGCTCAAGACAGCCCAAGAAATCAAAGAAGAGTACTGCTACGTCTGCCCGGACATCGTCAAGGAGTTCGCCAAGTATGATCGCGATCGCGAACGATTTGCCAAGCACTTGGTGCACCACCCCGGTGGCCGTCAAGTGACCGTTGACGTTGGATATGAGCGTTTCCTGGCGCCCGAAATCTTTTTCAACCCAGAGATACATAGCTCTGATTTCCTCACGCCTCTTCCTGTTGTCGTTGATGGAGTCATTCAGCAATCGCCCATTGATGTGCGTCGTGGCCTGTACAAGAATATTGTTCTATCTGGTGGAAGCACTCTATACAAGGACTTTGGCAGACGATTGCAGAGAGACATCAAGCATCTCGTCGATGCTAGAATCCGAGCCAGTGAGGTCCGCAGTGGCGGAGCTCGTAGCGGTGGCCTCGACGTCCAGGTCATCACTCACAAGAGGCAACGGCACGGACCTTGGTTCGGTGGTAGTTTGCTGGGTCAGACGCCTGAGTTCCGATCTTACTGTCATACAAAGGCAGAGGTATGTCATCGGGCTTACACATCTAGTAGGCAGTGAGCCAAGCTGAGCTGACCTCTCAATAGTATCAAGAATACGGACCTAGCATTGTGCGAAGATTTGCCTTGTTGGGAGGACCTGGAGGGTCATAAAATCATGTGTCATTCTGGGCGTTCCTTTAGAGCAATCGAACGTGTTTATTGTCGATATTCAAGGCATTACAAAGTGAAGTATCACGGGAGATATGGTGAGAGCCTGAAAAATAGCCTCCGTGGTGGTGGATTATAGAGTGCCGTATGTACAGTCGCAGCGTGCAGAAACGGCCTGTCACCATACTTAAGGGTTGTCCCTGAACTGGTTCGAAATGACACTGTACTGGTATACTCAAGCTTATCCCTTGTTTCTATTTCGGAATCAGAGCTGATGTGTCCACCCTTTCGTAGCTTATACACAAAGGAACCAGATAAGTTGATCTTCAAATGTGGATTGCACCTTGAATAATCAATGTGACATTAGTCGACCACGTTTTGGCGTCACCTCGTCACCACGCCTACAATACTCAACAATTCACACTTGTGATCTCCCCCATCGCCATCCTATGCCTCGCCAACACCCTTACAATTCTCAATAATTCACACCGCTTGAACTCTTTTTATTACCATCTTATGCTCGCCGCCATGCAACCAGTCCACGAAAGTCCTGCCATCGCCGCCCACCATCAACGCCACGTGCCGAATGCTAATACAGTCCAGTCCAGTCCAGAAAAGCCTTATTTCTCCACTCCGAAATAACCAATTCTCCTATACAACTCTCTCACTTGCTCGTGTCAACGACGTACCGTCCAGCAATCTTACCCTCCTGCATCAGCTTGTACACCTCCTCCAACTGGCTCAGTCCGACAGTCTTGAAAGGTGCCTTGATGAGTCCCTTGCGGAAGAACTCGAGCGCCTCGGCTGTATCAGCGCGGTTACCAACATAACTCCCCTTGATGCTGATCATGCGCGAAACGGTGTCGAATACGGGCGCCGAGATGTTCGCCTTGGCAGGCAAGCCCATACAGACTACGGATCCTCGAGCTCGAACGTACTGCGTCGCCTGCTGGAAAGGCTTCTCCTGGGCGGCCACGAGGAGAACGGCGTGCGGACCGAGACCATCCGAGCTCGCGACCTTGACTTCCTCGACAAGGTTCTTTGACGTCTGGAAGTCGACAAAGGTGCTGGCGCCGAGTCGCGTGCACACTTCCCTCTTCTCAGGTCCTCCATCGATGGCAATCACGTTCAGACCCATTGCCTTGGCGTACTGGATGGCAAAGGTGCCGAGGCCACCGCCTGCGCCGACAATAGCCACGGATTGACCTGCCCTGGCGCCCGACTCCTTGAGGCCCTTGTAGACCGTGATGCCGGCACACAGAACGGGAGCCACGGCTTCGAGATTGCACTCTTTGGGGATGCGAGCCACGTGCGCGGCCTTGGCCACGGCATATTGCTGGAACGAGCCATCGACCGTGTACCCCGAGAGCAAGGCTTTCCCGCACAGCGGTTCATCCATGTTGTTGCAGTACGAGCAGTTGAGGCAGGACCCGTGGAGCCATTTGATGCCGGCGTAGTCGCCGATTTCCACATCCTGCACGAGTTCACCGCGGGCGACGACGATGCCGGCGCCCTCGTGGCCGCCTACCAAGGGGAGCTTCGTGGGGATCGGCCAGTCGCCTAGCATGGCGTGGAGGTCGGTGTGGCATACGCCCGAGTACTTGACGTTGACGAGGACTTCGTCCGGGCCGGGTTGTCGGACAAGGATTTTCTTGTAGACAACGGCTAGAATATCCGCTTGTCAGCCTTTCTTATTGAAAGGAGCAATGCTGCTCGGGTAGGGGGCAACAGTAAACTGCGTACGTCCTCCTGTTTTCTCCACCACCGCCGCATACTGCTCCTGCGGGATTTGAGGGAGAGCCATTTTCGAAAAATGAAGCAAGTTTCGGTTTCTTATAGTAGTGAGCGGGATTTTAGATGTGACAGAAGACACTAGAGTGAGTGAATCGCGCTTCCTTTAGGGAATGATATAATGAACTATATAATTAAGGGTGGAGGATTATGTTCGATTTGGATGAGTGAAGTTATTATCTGTATATTACAGACTTTTTTTTTTTTAGTAAGGAGAAGAATAAGAAAAGAGCGCGAGAATGAAAAGAGTCCCCCAGCAATTACATATACGCATAAATATGGTGGGCATTGCCCCGGTCTTCTCATCCGCGAACAGTCAGTCAGTCGACTGTGGCGTCATCACGTCCAATGCCTGGGTACGGCAAGCTGCTACTGGGTCTAGCCCCTCCTGAAGCAACAGGACTTCTTCACGCAAAGGAATAGCGCGCAACTCAAAGTACAAGATCATCCGATGTACGAAAGATCTTCATGTGCTCCCAGCCCACTAGCCTGTGCAATAATTAACCGGAGTATTTACGGAGTAGTATTGGCTGCCGCAGTGTCAGGTGAGGAACCACCTATCTCCACGTGGACCGGGAAAAAACACTTGCACTGACTATACATTTTGTTCACAAAGGCCTCATTAGTGTGACACGCACTAAACAGCTGTTGTCGTGTCCACGAGCTGCTGCGTGGTTCCGGGCACGTGTCGTCCCCCTCTTACGCGCAGCCGATGGTAGCGGCAGTTGCTGAAAACCTCCCTCCTTTGATCGTGGGATGGCTTCGTAACGGGCGGAATGCATCGTCAGTGGGCGTAGTTTGTCATAAATCGTGAACCCCGACCCAAAGCCACGATGGGGGACGCAACGGATGCACGCCAGGTTAAAGTGAAACAATAAAAAGGCAAGGCCCTTTGGATTGGAGCTGCGATTGGTGCCATGGATTGTCTTGTGCTTACCCCATGCATATATTGACTGCGACCATGGCAAAACTGCTGATGTCTGCAGGTCATCGGCCAATCGAGCCACGAGCATACAGACGAACAATCGAGTTACTCACCCGCTGCGCCGCCGAACATCGTGGCATCTGCTTGTTGAGAAGCTCCCTTTTCCGGCGGGGTGTAGCACTGCATCGTGGCTGCGGTTGGGTTCGGCGGAAGGGGCTGGATGGAATGGGTGTAATCTGGGGTGCATGGGGAGGATGGCATAAAATGAGGGGACATTGCTGCGAGTGCATGGAGGGGTTGGATCGGTCGGTGATTTGCATGTTTGGCTTTGATATTTGATATCATCATGATTGATCGGGCGAAAGGAAGCACGTCTCGTTTCTACCCACCGGGTTACTACTACTGGGCAAGAAGCACAGTGGCGAGCGATGGTCCGGAAGACTTTGATGAGGCGTAAAGTAGTGTCATTCTTCCATACGTTGCCCCCCCCCCTTACTCTCGTATTCCCACGACGATTCTAGCATGCTTCGGATATGATACGCTTGGCAAGATCCTGGCCCTCGAACGTTCGATGTTCGATTTGCAGATCCAATGACATCTCCCACGGCCGTCAGTCACCGTCAAAAGCCAATAATCCTTGTCCATATGAATGTCAAAGTCAATAATTGATTATAAACACCAGGTATTCCAGCCGCAGTCTTCGCTACAATGCAGCTAACCCCAACTTAACCAGCGCCCGGGACCAACATCTCGCTCAGCATCACATCCCTCGCGGTTCCCAGAAACTATGCCGCCGCCGGAACCTCCACCGACTGCTCGACGCCATCCGCCTTAGCCGAATTGACCTTCTTCCCCGTCTTGGCAATCTTCGTCAGGACCGCTTCGTACGGCAAGTTGGTGACCACCTTGGCAGTCTGGTTCTCCAGCGAGACCTCGTAGCTCTCGACGCCTACCCAAGTTTTCAGTACTCTCCAAGCACACAACGCTCTCTTTTGATGTCTACAAACCGTCCAGCTTCTTGAGCACGCGGTCGATGGCGCCCGAGCAGCCGCCGCAGCTCATCGTCACGTTGAACTCGTACGTATGGGACATGGCGGGGTTCTTCGTGAGGCGGGGTAATGAGGTTGAAATGGCTGAGAGGAACAGGACTTGCTGCTTGTGAATAAATGATTGAATCTCAGTCAATGAGAGTAGTCGTGCTTGCAATATTGGTCGAGGAGAGAGTAATGGGAGGTCGTGGAGGGTCGATTCGGCGCATTAATAATGGAATGGGCGGGAGGCGGCCAACGGCGAAAAGAGCGCACGGGACGGGTTGAGCACGATTGGGAGGTATCTGGGTACCTGAGCACGCGATACATAAGTGGGCACCTTTCTAAATTACCCCAAGTACCTGGTACTTACTTACCTGGCACCCGTTAGGTGGCAGGTGTAGCCACTTCTTGAAACATGCGCACTTTGGCTCGGGATCTGTTTTGCCATTGCATTAATAACGTACTTTGATTGCGCCATGGTCCACTGCTGTGAACAAAAAGACAAAGCAACATCTCGCTGGGCTCGACAATTGATCTTGAGTCAAAGATTCGTCCACACCGCCGCCACCACAACCACACGTCAGCACCGTGATACCCATCAACAATCACTTCATTTGACATAGCCTGCTTCTTCACTGGCACTCTTCATTTAGGGCCAACTCGCCCTCGACTTGGCACAGCCATTGGTCTCGCCATTTTGCAATTACCATGCCACTTCATTTTCGCTGGCCCAGCTTCAATCTGCCTCAAGCATGACGTCGTGCCCTACGCCCCGGTCCAAGTGTGCGCGGAATATTGCACGGATTCGACTAAAATACCCTTTTGCCGTTGGAGAATGTGAACGCTGCATCTTGCTGCAAAATGACCCACTCAATGGCCATCTTGAATCAGAATCCATTAGTTAGCCCTTGGTTTTTATCCATGTCGTCTTTGTTAGTTCTCATGCCGCAAAGACGACGATGTTTGGTACTGGGCTTTGATCGATTCAATGGCCTCGCCTGGCTATGATTTGCTGCGTGAAATTGACTGAAGAACTGAAAAGTCGTCGGTTTGCCTTTGACAATCGTGTCTCGCCAACGTTTTGAATTACACAAAGGAACACGGCCAGCCATTTCCATGAACGATGATGAAACAAACGTAGGCTGGGCTTACTTTATAAATCGCCCGAAAACCACACTGGTGGCCATGGTATCAAGGCCAATGTCATTTCTACAGTCAACACGCCTTGCATCAAAGCGTCCAAAAGTTGTCCCCAAAACACGATAACAATCGTACAATTGGCCATGATAAAAGCCAAACACAAGTCTCAACGAGAAGCGCGCGACACGCCCAATGTCTAAACTTAGCCAACACTCTCCCGCACAGCCTTGACCGCCCGAAACTCAACCAAGAACTTCTCCTCCTCCACATCATACACATGCTCCGGCAGCTCCAGCGTCAGCATGGCCTCCTTCAGCTCCTCCATCCACATCTGCAGCTCGCCATCCTCCCAGCTCTCCGAGTCGTCCAGCGGATCCCGCACGCACATCCTCACCACCTCGTGGCTCTCCTCCTCCAGCACCCACCGCGGCTGCACCTCGGCCGCGATCCTCTCCTCCAGCTCCCCCGTGGCAGGGTCCACGCCCGTGTCCGTTCCATCGTCTTCGTCCGTGCTCAGAAGATGCTGTTGTCTGTACTGCCGCCTGGGGACACGCCTCGTGCGCGCGTACTTTAGCTTCGGCAGCTGTCCCCAGACCGCCGACAGGCTCTCCAGCAGAGGGAAGTAGATCATCAGGAACCCCAGCTCCGTGAACGAGTAGTAGGCCGTGAAGGCGGGGAGGGCGAGGTGGCGGACTTCGGTGACCGAGGCCTCCACAGCCACGTCCTCGTCGAAGATGAGCTCGCAGAACTCCTCCCACTTATCGCGCGAGACGTACAGCGCGTCGTGCTGCGGGTCGAACGGCCGCGTGAGGATGTGGCCCTTTGTTTCCTGCCGGTACCGCAACTGGATGGCGCGGGACCGGGCCCATCCCAGCGTTATGGCGCGTGACTCTGAATTGACGTGCATCGAGGCCGGCATGTCGACTTGCACGGTGGGTGTGTGCGATATGCCTGTGTAGCGCTCATCTTCGCCCTCTGGGTCGAGGTGCTCGAGGAAGAAGTTCTTGTTGTATAGGTAGATAGTCGGCTTGTCATAGGAAGTGAGGTACTCGTGCCATATTGCGTGTCGGAGCTCGGCGGGGAGACCAGCGAAGCTGGGGAAGCTGGTGATGGACATTGGAGGCGGGGAGTCACGTCGGGCAGTCTTCGCGAGAAAGGGACTGGTGGTGTGGCTGCTGATAAGGTCTGTAGCGTCTGTAGCTAGGTATAGGATTAGTTCAAGCGAGAGTAGACGCTTGTGATTGACCAGAGCTTGCCGGCGGGATTTGGCTGCAAATGAAAATGAAAAGCCTGTCTGTGTGTGTATCGTGGAGAGAGACACACGATGACACGAGGTCGAGGGAGGAGGTGGTTGTGATGATGGATGCATGTGGAGTAAAGCTTCGTGCCGGAGGGTCCTAGTGCTTGCAGACACCCCCCTCTCCTACTCACACCCCCTGAAATACAATGGATACACTATCTAACTATTGACGGATTATTGCAGTACATAGTTCGGATAACTTCAGCCAGCCTCAAATTCGCCGACAAACCCTGGGGTGAAGTGAGGCATGGCCTTTAAATCAACATTGGAGAAAGAAGGACAGATAGCAAAGAATCCTTGTTCCAGCCTACTCATCGATTGAGAGCATCCTATGCCTCAAACCGGTAATGAAATTTGCCAGCACCTTCGTGGCTCAACACCTTCAGGGCCTTCACTTTTACTACTTCTGAGTTCTCAGCGCTCGACACCGATACCTTATGACTGAGTCCTGGGGCGTCGATTCTCTACACGTCAACGTTGGTGATGGAGACTGTACCGTCCACTTGCTGGTCAAGTGCAAGCCTGGTGGCGGGAGCTCAGATGGTTCAAAGACAGCCCAAAAGGCCATCCTGGTTGACGCGGGTCCCAGCAGCGCGATACGCAGCGGCGGGCAAATCATTTCGGATGCCTTTTCGACTATCGCAACGCAATACAACGGCGGCAAGATCCCGGGTCTTTGCTTCTAGACAGCATTTATGCGGTCAATGTCCCCAGAGAAGACCAAACTCAGTCGTAGCTAACGGGTAGATCGAATAGGCTGGGAACTTATCCTCCTCCTACACACTTTTTTTAATGACGCAAGATGCCAGCTTGGCGAAATCCAAGCCAGTTTATGCAACTCAGTATCCATTCTCCTTCATCAAAGGAGTCGACCAGCAGGGCAATGCCAAGTATGTCGAATTTGGAAAAACGGCTCAGGTTTCCTATAACTCTTTTCTCAGGCCAAGCGAGACGAATGCCTATCAGCGTTCCGTATTGCAGGGGCTGCGCTGTACGGGTCGTCCAAGAAGCCGGTCACTACGGCTGGCTTGTTTTACCACGGCGATAGCCCTGGATCCATAAAGGAGTGGCTACAAAGCAAGCTCACAATGGTTGATGTGACTGCGGCCGATATAATCTTGAAAAAGCGGAATTCTTGGAGGGTAGCAGGCTCCAAGTCAGATGTCTTGCGAGACCTTTTGTGCGATATTATTCTGCACTGCTCTGTGGACTTGTCGACAGCAGGAGCTGGAAAGCTACCACGCATTGACATGACGGGTCTTCTCCAGATCACAGAGAAGACGGTCAGCTTGGTCCTGGCCATTGACCAGGCAGATGCGTGGCAGACCATTCGCACATGGGTCATAACCCAAATTCCCGGATTCGATGCGGGCGATCTGTTGGCCAAGAATGCCGGTGTGCAGAAGATTCTCGCCAAGGCTACTGTTCCCCAGGTCAGACGGGTCAACTTTTCATTCAGCTTGGATGGCTCGGGGATGTCACAGGTCATTACAGCTGTTTCAGTCGACGTGGAGCTGCTGGTCTCGGCAGGCAGTCCGGGTGGTAACAACGGCGTCCTGTTTCTATTCACCTACAATTGGGTAGTCGGCCAGACTTGGAGTCTCAGAGACTCACTTTGGCTAAGTGAGTGAGAATCCAAAATGTTTCCAAGTTTTGCAAGCTCTGATAATTTACAGAATCCTCGGCCTGCCAGGCTGCCAGTGCACAGCAACTTCTTCCCGACTGGGGAGAAGCAACTTCAGTCGAGTCCCCTTATCCCAAACAGCCAGGGTGACAGTCTCGATCTGAAAGCCCTGGGGACCCTGGGTGTCTTGAAGAATATACCGCTAGGAATGCCGAGTAAGATCACATCCGCTAGCATTGAGATCGGGAACAACAGGATCGCTTTTGGCGGAGCCATCACCGCGGACCCTCCGCAGGGTGACAAGCCCCAGGCATACCTGGGCAAACTGGGCGTCCGGGCATATTTGACATGGGATGCAGCAGGGAAATTCCAGTTTGGCCCACGATTTGATGTGGATGTCGGACTACTAAGGTGCGACCTCTCCGCAAAGCAGCCCGCTCGATTGTGTGGTGTAATTATATGTGATAACGGCATATGGGTCGTCGGCTCAGTCATCAAGGACTTTGACTTCTCGAATCTCTACACTCTCTTCGCCAAGGGCACGCGCGTGGCCCTCACCGCGCCGCTCAGATTCGTCTGAGTGAGCTACCTTGTGCTCGTGTACAAATGTCTTCCCAGTCAGTGCCAACGAACTGCCGAATGAGGAGGCATTCTCTTCTGGAGATCGTCCTTCCTCTCCAGGCTATGGAGAAAGCTCAATCACAGTTCGCGCCAGCCGGCCTGGACCTTTCGCCGCAGCAGTCGATCTGGTCAAAGAGTCGGGGGGGAAGGCTCGGCCGCTGTCTCAAGGGATGGTTGACTTCTGGTCAAGTTCCATGTTCTGGAAGCCTCTCTCTAAAGATTAGCACGTTCTGAACGCAGTGCCGCCGACAATGTATCTTGACAAGTATGATAAACTATGGGCGCGTGCTCCATCTCTGGTTGTAGGTGTTTAAACACATATGGCATTGCACGCGATGGGCGGCAACCAAGGTACATCTTCCCGTACTAGCTGTTCTATACGACAAGTGTGCAATTTTCCGGTGTCATGGCTTGCACAGGGAGCTGTCCTATCGCACTCGGAAATTATCAGACAAGAATAACCATATAACAGCAGATATTGTCATCATGACTGACCTACGCGTACAAATTTCTCATCAGTAGCTACTGAATATATTAATCGTATTGTCTGATGTAGGGAGCTCAATTATTTTTTTCCAATGCGCCCATCCCATCAAGAACAGCCGTGCAGATCCATAAACTTCTATGTAAGCGCTTACATTAATGCGTGGCCAAGATCAAGCTCTTGAGCGCGAGTCCTGAACACCCCGCTGGGACTTCACATTGTAGTAACTGAGGTAATGCGTCTTCATGCAAAGCACCAAGTTCTCCGTGTTTCGAAAAGGCTTCCTTCACCAGGCATACGTAATTCCTGCTAGCTAACCTCGGCTCTATGAATTGGTAGATTTGGCTATCAGCTTATCTCCAACGCTTTCCACAGAATGCGATTGCGAAGCTCATGGTCGCCAAGCGTCAACAGACGTCAACGTCTGTGCCAAGGACAATGAGCTCAACGGGTGGTCAGTCGCAATCCGCACGGAAAAAGATATCCTAGTCTGGGCAGTATTTCAGTTGCAAACTCCGAGAGAGTAAGGAACAAGAAACGAAGACGAAAACTCGCATCGGGTCACCGCACACCCAGAGGATGCTGTTCGATGAGGTTCCAAGCCAGCGATGAGACGGCGGAAAGTTAGAGCAAAGGCGCCGTGTCTCGTGGGATCCATACCTGCCCACGCAGCTAGGCGTGACAACTCGCTACATGGGCACTGTTGATTGCTCGATGAATTGGCATCGAGGCTGACATCGAGGTCGACATCGAGGTTCACACCGACGGTTGAACACAAATGTCCAGTGGTACGTACACCCACCGTATGTTCCGTAGTAGCCCCACACTGACGGCCAACCCCACCGCCCAGCACGTCCTCACCCCACCACACCTCATCCACCAACAATGTCCATCATCACAACCTCGAAAATTCCACAATCACAACCTTCTCAGCACCTCCCTCCCCAAATTCCGCCGCCATGTCGCACCCACAAGTAGAAGAAGTCTCCGAAAGCGATCCAGAAATGGTATCCGACCCGGAAGAAGGCGACATCGCCGATTTCCTCGACTCAGACATCCTCCGCCGCATACCCACGACACAAACCGCATCACCATCACAACCCCAGCGACACATCATCTCCCCCGCCAACCTTCCGCCCTCATCGACCCTCGCCCACGACGCCGACCGCTCCGCCTACAACGACTTCCAATGCCTCTACCCCGTCTACTTTGACGCGACCCGCTCCCGCGCCCAGGGCCGCCGCATCGCCTCCTCCCTCGCCGTCAAGAACCCTCTCGCCCGCGAAATCGCCTCCGCCTGCTCTCGCCTCCGCCTCCCCACGCTCCTCGAGCCAGAGAAGACGCATCCAAAGGACTGGGCGAACCCGGGCCGCGTCAAAGTCGGGCTAAACAAGGTGAACCCCGGGTCCATTGCCAACAAGCACCATTTGTACATCCTCGTTGCGAAGCACCTGCAGCAGAACCCCACGACCGAGGACAGCCCCGGCCTGAGGGTCCGCATGGGTGGCCAGGTGCAGCCGCCGGAGGGGAAGCCGTATCCTAGACCAGCTGTTCCGAGGGGCTGGAAGATGGGCGATTTAGTCCCGTTTCTGAGTCCGGCCATAACGGGCGGTGGTGTTTCCGAGAACTTGTTCAAAGATGTGATGAAGGAGATGCAGGGTGGGGGGGATCCGATGGCGGCTTTGATGGCTGGGGCTGGCGCGGGCGCAGGCGCGGGCGCAAGTGCGGAGGAGACGGGGAGGAAGAAGAAGGATAAGAAGGGAAAGGGAAGAGCATGATTTTTGAACCCTGCTTGAATAAGAATTTAAAAAAAGGGGGTTCCTGGTTACGAAGAGGGGAAAATTATATTCTGCATTGGGTGGCTACGAAAAAAGAGTGCATCCAATACGCATCAAAAGGGCATAACGCAATAGTTGATTCCCCAGAAGCCACCATGACGGTATTAGGTAGATACATCCCTCAGACTCGAAGACTCTTCAAGATGCAAACTGGACACGGTACAAAGGGGAATCAAACGATCCCGCCATCAGCATCCACTGGGGTATCTAGATACAATTATTGACACGAAATAGCTAAAGGAGTAGGGAAATAAGCGCTCAACGTCAGTCACACGGCAATCCTGCTGCCCTGAAGAGCTTCCCACTCGCGAGACCCTACAATCTCAACATGTCGTCCAACGCCCGATCCCGCCAACACCTTGCCGTTTGCACCCGGCAATCGGATATGTAGCTGGGCGGCGGGACGTCGCGTCCGGCTCTTTGCCTTTTCACTTGCGTCGTGGGTGCCGCGCAGCAGGGACGACTTTTTGAGCACAGACTCCTGCCATGCTTTCCACGAGGCAAAGTCCTCCATTTGCTTGGCAGCGTGATACTGCGGCGTCGTCTTGGCCGGTCTCCATGCGAGTTTGTCTTGGGGCAGGGTGCCCAGATTGAACACGGTTGCTGAGGTCGCCATCTTGACGAGTTCGCCGAGGGCATCCTTGCCTTCGGCCACGACGAGTGCCTTGCGCTGCTCGGCCATGGGCGTGGGCTTCTTCAGCGGCTCGGCCAACCAGTCGTAGTTTTGCTGCTCCGTCATGCGAGCGCGACGGTTATCTTCGCGCAAGTATCGTACAGCCGCTTGCAGGCTCTCAATGTCCCTCTTCAGGGCGTCCATCTCGCGGGCTGTAGCCACGGCGCGTTCCTGGCCCGCCTTCATGCCCGCCGCATCGGCACCGTCCGCATACGCTCGGCTATCACTCGCAATCTTCTTCCACTTATCACGCTCGGATTCAAGGCTCTTCAGCTCCCGATCTTGCTTCTCAATGTCCTCTTTGAGACTAGTGATTTGCTCGCCTGTGGCCTCGAGCTGCTGCTGCAGGCTGGTAATGCGCTCAATGTTGGCGTGTGCATCACGCATGCGTGATTCCAGAGTCTCAATCTTGAGGACAGCTGTGCTGAGGTGCTCGTCTCGCTGAGCAATCGTCCTCCGTGCCTCGTTGTGTTCTTCCTTGAGGCGTCGCAATTGTTCCTCGGCATCCACGGGCACCGTCTTGAGGGCCTTGAGTTCCTGCGATCGGAGCTTCCATGGGGCTGGGTGCACATCGAATTCTTGAGTTTGGTCGAGGTCCGTTGCTAGCACTGCCACGTCATTAATTTCAGTGGTGACTGTCCGCAGCTTGTTCAGGTAGGCCGTGAAAGCATCCGATTTGCCGGTTGATGTCACTTCAGCGACAGCCTGGTCAATGGCTTGTTGTATCTCGTCCAGAGTGAAGGGCTCGGTTCGTCCCTCGTCTTGGCTGAGAAGGGCATAGATCCCGGTGCCCATGGCTCGTGCCATGCTTGCCAGCTCTCGACTGGCCGATTCGCACTTTACAAAGGCTTCTTTTGTATCAAGATTTAAAGATAGGGACCGTGCCTTTAAGTCTTCCAGCGCCCGTACAGCCTTGCCTGCAATGACCTTTGTGCTCCGTGTCTGCGTCGTGACTAACTCGAGCTTCTTTGCGAAGTGCTGTGTCACCTCATCTTCGGTCTCGCCCTCAGCACCACTCTGAGATGGTACAGCTCGCTGGACCATGGCCTTGACTGAGATGAAGGAAATCGCTGCCATGTCCAGATGACTCTGCACCACCAGCGACGACATATAGATCTGATCGGCAAAACTTGGCAGGCCTTCTGAAATGTGTACTTCAGCCAAGTGTGACATGAGAGCGATGGTTCGCTGGAGGTCATCGGCGCATTTCTTCTCCTTGAGATCGTCACGGCGGAGACCATCAATCCAAGAGTTGAGAGCGCGCTCCACAGGCTCGAGCTCCAACAACGAGTTCTGATACTTGGAGAACTGCTCAATCGTACAGTGACTAATGTCGTTGACAAACCGGTCGCACATGGCAGATACCCATACTAACTTGTCCACGGCATCGCAACCCGCGAGAATGTCATCTTCGTGACCGGGGTGTGCCTGTCCGTTGATTCTCTCCTTGATGAAGCCATTGAGGAGGTTCGCTTTGAAGGAAAGCCTTCGGAATCGTAACAGCGCGAGCACCGAGTCTTGATCCTCCTGATACGTGTCTGGCAGGAATAAATTGACGATTTCCAGATGCTGATGAGCTTCTTGGGCATCTAGGCGGCGTAGCTCTAGGTCGATCGTCTTGACCTGGGCCTTGGCCGCAGAGATTTGGAGCTTCATGTTCAGGTCCATCATGGCTCGCGAGCGATCGTTGAGCTTCTCCGACTCGCCTTCAGTGACAGCCTGAGATGCACGCATGTCTTCCAAGTCGCTCTGCAGATTAGTGACAAGTTCTCGGAACCGTGATACTGTGTACTCCATGTCCTCGAATGCTTCTTCCTGCTGCCCAGCCCGTCGCGCTTGTTCGGCAATCACGCTGTCCTTGAAGTCCAAATCCTCCTGCATTTCCTTCTCGTTTTGCACGTGGTTTGCTTCGAGCTCGTCATTGATCTCCTTCAGGCTTTCGAGGTCTTCAATTACCGCCTTGAGCTCTTCGATTTGCTCTGACATGCTCATGTTTCGTTCCGTCAAGTCTTCAATCATATCTTCTGCTCCGAGGGCGGTATCGAGCTGTTGTCTTAGGTCATCCACCGCGGCCTCAGACTGCGCCAGCTTTTCCTTTGTAGACTTATGCTCCTCCTTGAGTTGGCCCAGCTCCTTCACGTCTTCCTCGAGACTCGCAATCTGGTCTCGCAGCTCCTCCTCTTGAGCTTGAGTCAAGTCACGCAGCCTGAGTAGGGCTTCTCGCAGGCGTTCATTCGTCCGCTCCATCTGCAGCCAGCCAGTGCTCGCTCGTTCTTCAGGCGTCATGCCCTTGCTGTACTCGGAGTTCTCTTCCCGCAGCACTTCAACCTCGAGCTCCAGCTCTTCCGCCTTCTGCTTTAGCGCGTCTACTTCCATCTTCAACACCTCGGCTGTTTCCTCGGCCATCTCTCTGTCAAGGGTCGCCAGCTCAAGCGCAGTATCGTGATCGGCTTGCATGGCTTCTATCGATTCAAATTTTGCCTCCGCTTCTTTGAGTTGTTTCCGTAGGTCGGCATTCTCCTGTTGCTGAGGTTGGTATTTCTGTTGAAGCTTTTGAATTATTCCTTCAAACTTGTCTCGCTCTCCTTGCACCTTCTCCAATTGCTTGAGCTTATCTCTGTCCTCTGAGCGCTTTCGTTCCAATACTTTGAGTTTTGCCTTCAAGTCCTCGATTTCACGGTTGGCCATGGCGACATTCGAGGCGGATCGCTGCGCCGGAGCAGCTGTAGGTCGTTTCGACACTGGAGGGACGGTGGAAGATATGCCTGGCGATGTTTGGGCTGCCATTCTTTCCAGTACAGTAGCTCGGCCTACCACAGGACTTGTTGGCTGTGGTGACAGAATTTCTCCATCGCTCTTCATTGGGGACCCGGGACCGGTGTCGTCGGCAGAGCCACTATCTCGTCCAGCTTGTGAATCAGCAGAAGGCCGTCTTCCGGAATTTGGGCGGGATATCGTCCGTATGGATCCCAATGGACGCACGCCACTTGTGGACCTCGCATGGGCACCAGCAGTTCTTGATGCCACTGATGACACTGACGAAACCCTTGCGGTGCGGGAAGCGGGCACAGCGGGGGGTCCCATAGATGTTCGTTGTGATATTGTCGATGTCCGTGTTCGAGCCGCGGCAGTGCCCGCGGTGGCAGAGGTAGAGGGCCCTCTTGCATTAGAAGGTGTTCCTGTTCGTGAGGCAGCGGCGCTCGAGGATGCACTGAGCTGCTTGGTTGGCGATTTCGCTGGTGATTTCACCAAGCTGGTCGGTCGGACCTTAGGGACGGGGCTGGGGCTGGGAGCATTCAAGCTCCGCCTCCTTGCCAGAGCAACATCGCCACTTGGTGCTGCCTTAATGGACGAAGGAGCAAAACTGCTTGGACGTGCCCGGTTTCGTGTCGGTTTCGTAGTCGGCGGCTGGGCAATGATTGTTGCCATCATAGGCTTGACAAACATGCCGTAACCCGCAGGGCAATCGAAGTACCTGATGCCCTGAACGCTTCCATCGTTTTTCCCCGACTTGTCCTCCAGCTCAACACCAATCCACTCTCCAACCTGGAAGCTGGTCTGGCCAGCGAATCGAACTGTAGCCTTGCGGCCATCACTGAGCTGGACCGTCTGGCCAGGCTTGAAGTCTGGCATTATGAGCAGTTGCGGGGAAGGAACAGGAGCATCGTGAGGCCGTGAAGGTAGATCTGAGGAGAGCTTCAGATGTTGATCTCGAGGTTGATGATGCGATGGCGTTGTGCTCCGTCAGGGGCTCTGATGTCTGATGTGCAAACATTGACTAAAGCTAGGCGCTGTGATCGCTGTTGTCTATCGATAGACGCGTCCAGAGTCCCTGTATATGCGCTTAGCCCCAATTTTAGGCTTTTGCTAGCCAGCGGTGTGGCTGGCCATTGAACTGTGGCTACGGGGTGCATACGGAGTGCATACGGAGTATTTGTGCCTGACATACAAGGTCGTGACAGGCTGCGTTTTCTGGGCCGTCGGGGACCAGCACGCAGGAGTCAATTTAATCCGACCCCAGCATCAGCCATAAAGTGGGCATCGAGGGTCGGATTAAACTGACCACCCTTGGACCAGTCATGGTCCACCCACACTTCCACTTTTGGTCACATTCAATCATCACCCCTTCTTTTTGATGATGCACCAAGATCACGATTGCACCCATGTACATACAGTACGTCCGCTTCCGTACAAACACGATCCAAAATTGGAGACAACCATATTCTGCAACAGATGGACCAATACGCATATTGTCTTTTATTGTGATTATAATCTGCCCTCGGATGCCTGCTCAAGCAGTGCCAGTTCCAACCAATCCTTCGTATCTGCTCGTCCCATTATATGTGTGGCACAGCCAAACAAACGCTTTTTACATTTCCTCTTTCTCCTCTAGGATCACGCCAGCTCCCGATATTTCGATGAAGTCACTCCCGTTGTTATCGTTGTTATCATCGTTCTCATGACGGCCGCGCTGTCCCTACTAAAATGAATCTTGTCTCCAGCTTCTGGGGACTTCTTCTCGAAACAGACCTTCCCTTATCCATTCCATAACTTCAACTCCCAATCGGCGTTCAGTGGCTTCGTCCAGGCTTTTCCCTTTCGGCACTTTCACTACAATCAGGCCCATCCGTTTCGACACATCTACAGTTCCAGTAGTATCATTGGGCCCGCCATCACTCTCTTGAACATATACCACAAGATCCGGGTTCGCCGTTCCTCGCCAGAGACTCGCCATCCACTGCCAATGGTCCGCAGGCGTGTATTTGTCAGTAATAGGCATTGCAGATGCATATTTGTCTGATATTGTCAGGCTTAATCCACCCTCTACCAAAGCAACTGGTGTTTGGGGGGCATCTTCCGGGCTCTTGTCGTCATGCGGAGGAGTGCATGCCTCAGTTGACAGAGCCTGCGCAACCTTGGAGTCCTTGTCCTGATGCGCTTTTTGGGGAACTCCTCCAACACGTCCACCAGTGACGTGATAGGCAATCTGCTTCGATTTATGCCTCCAGGAGAGGATTGTGTCGAAGTAAGTAGAGAGCAGCTCATCATGGACGCCGCTCCATTCGGCGTCGGTCATGGCCGCCTGCGGTCCTGCATCAACGCCTTTACCTTTTCCCACGCCAAGTTCCGATGTACCCGGAATGCTTGGCTCGTCGTTCTTCCAAATTTTGAGGGCAACGTCACCACCCGCAACAAGGATCTTTCCCAGGGATTGACCCACTTGATCGAGAATAATTCGGTTGGTCCCCTCAACGGCAATGAATGCACCTCGTTGATCGTGACATGGCCCATAGTGTCCCGCACAAGGCAATGGGTCGGAAACGTTGGATAGTGTTCTGAGCTTTTGACTCAGAGTTGGTTCCATTGATGCCATCTTTGCGTCCAGGTTCTGTGAGTGCTGGTCCCTTGTTGGTGAAACATTTAATCTTGCTGTCGGAATGCCAACATGCCTACTGTCCAACCGGGGCGGCTTCGAAGGAGATGGAGCAATCGATGTTTGCAATGGCGGCAGCTTTAGAGACTCGTCAAAACTACTGTGTCGACGATTGAGAGGCTCCTTGTCAATGGCCCCCCAGGACAAAGCCTCTGGAGGACGAAGAGGTGGAGGCATAGGGCCGCTCCGTGACCTTGGGGGACTCGTCAAATCAGGCAATGTCGTCCCCGTATAATGCCTCACAAGATTGGTTGTTTCCTCTAGTGATGTGCGTCTGAGATCCGGTGATGGTCTAATGGTGTATGCACCCGGCAGTCCGGTGATGGCATGAAAACCGCCTGCGTCGTTGGCACGTCGCCGCTTAGCCTCGGGAGAATCTGGCTCGCTCTTGTGAACGTCTCGAACCAGCGACAGCTGGTGGGAGAATGGTATATTGCTGGTGGGAGATTGCTCAAGGCTCGATCGACGAGAGGAAACGGCAGAGTCCAGGAGTCTCAATGAAGGCTGCGTCTGAGAAGCACTGGAGAAATGTCCGGCAGGGGATGTTGGAAAGGGGGTTGATGGAGTCCGTGGGGTTGAGATGAATCGCCCATGACATTTGGGACACCGGCCATGCTCGTCTGTCGGCGATGTGCTTGCCCAGTTTCCCTGCGTCTTGGATCCCCGTCGGGGCTGATAGCGGTAGTGCGGATATTGATGCTGATGTCGTTGCTTCTCCTCTTCGGCCAATTTCTTCCAATTTTCCTTGACGCCTGAAGTCTCATGCTTCCACTTGTCTCCAATAATTTTTGAAATTTCCGGATTGGACAGCTTCGGGTTCTCTGCTGTAACCTGGGATTGATGGTGTTGGCGGTACAGAATAAAGGCTGGGACAAACGAGGTGGATCAGCCGGATACATGCGCAAAGAGTGAATGTGCCTTGCGGCCATTGCACACTTGGATTTTGGATTTGAAGAAATGTGAGGGCGAAAGAATAGAGCCGCAAGAGAATGCAAACATGGAAAGGATCGACAGATTTCCCAGTCAAATTCCAAACGCTGCTGGGATTCTAAAAACTCACCATTTCTTGGTCTGGGTATCTTTGGTGCGGGTGTACACAGACAGATGATGTCTGGAGAGGCGTCTTGCGGGGGCTGCCCAGAGGTGCCGCCACTGAGCGGTTCAAACATGCCGTGATGAGCATCAACGGTGTTGAGCGTCGATACTCCTTTCCCCCAAGAGCCTGCTCGGAAGGCACCGGGAGTACGTCTCCCATCTAGGGCTAAGTCCAATCCTTCGCGCCTTCCGGAGAAGGGCCTATCGAGGCTTGTATGATGATGGACTGTAGCACCGATGGTCTCCATGTCTCGAGTAGCCCAGGACAGCACTTGGATCATAGTGCGGTGAATCGGGGAGAATTAAGGGCCACAAGCGTCGATGTGAATCGGCGTGACCAGAATTATTCAACACAGGTTTGTGTCCCCAGCTACATCATCGCCTCCGAGGAGTAAACGAGGTTCTAGCTTGATACGATGCAAGCTCAAACAACCATAGGACGAGCAAGTAAGAGACGAAGCAAAGAAAGAAAAAAAAGGAGAAGGAGAAGGCGAAGGAGAGGGAAAGAAAAGAAAAGCATATAGGTTCATGAAAAGATGATCCGGAGAGCAAGGGATAATAAAGAATGCCTGGAAAGGTCGGGAATGGTGGGAAAAGGCTATTGACAGAGTGCTGCAACCTGTGCTCGTTGTAACGGCGTCTTAGGTATTCTCAGACATTGAACCACCTACCACCTACCAGCTCTCCAGTTCTTTTACTTCAAAGGTCGACAATGGAGGAAGCAACTGGCAGCCGATGTCCGTCTTAGGATAAGCTCATGGCTGGCTAGCCTGGCTTGCTGGCTTGCCGCCATTATCTACTCGCAGCCCGCTTCGCTAGTTGTTGGAGCCAGTGGGAACGCGTACATGTCTCGGGAGACCTCAGGAGTGGATTCATTAGCCAGCACCAGTCTTGACGGAAGGTTTCTGATTGCCTGTCAACATCGGAACCAGGCTTCAGCGAGAAAGGCGGCTGTTCCTCTCTCCGGCGGCGAGTTGGCATTATACTTCAACTACACACTCAACCGTTCTCTTTCTCATCCCAAAAGTTTCCGCGTTTCCGTCCCTTGTAACACGGCAGTTCAAAAGTGACGACTTCTCCATCACACCGGTAACGGATAGCGTTCAGGGGGGAAAAGGGATTCCCTCGTCGTCATTCTCAACCTCAACAAATTGAAGCTCAAAGCCAGCGGTCCTAGGCTTAGTCGCTGACTCTTTTGCCCGACGCACCATCGCTCGCTCTTCTCTCCTCATTATCGGACCCTTACTACCTTATGCGGCATGTCTAGCCCACCAACACCATCAAAATGTGGACAATAAGAATACGTAGCTGCCTGCTCGGGGAGCCTCGAGCCGCCGATCATCTTACATTCTCGCATCCACTACGCTTGCCACCGTATTCCTTTCTCATCTCAATCCGAATTCGATCAAAAAGCCCCTCCCCCCCTTGTCCACACCCGCAAGGGGTGGTCAGAATTAATTCAGCCCTGGCTGCTCACTCCGTCGTTGGTCCTGAGGTCGGATTAAATTGACCCCTGCGTGACCCGTACCAGCCCAACCTCACTCAACCGTCGACAATAGCCAAGCCCATCCCCGCAGGAATGTGAGTCGGCTGGCCTCTGGAATGCTTCCATGCCTGAGACAAAGGCTATGGCAGCCCAAACATGGTTTAGCATTTCTTGCTGCACGTGATGCCGAATCAGCCCATCTCCATCCTGGGTGATCTGCCTCTGCAAGTGTGTCATGCTGTACGTACGTTGCACGGCGTTTGCCCATGGAACGTCCTTGGGATGGGGAAAGAAAACTTGAATGGAGAGGCGGATGCGGAGACGCCTATCTTTCTGCGGGTGAAGCAGGATGACGGCTGGCCTTCTGATATATTGGCAGCTCTTTTTTTTTTTTTCTCCCTCAGTCCCTGGATGTCTCAAACTGACAAGCCAACCTGGTGTGACGATGCCTCGCAGAAGAATGAGCATGGCTTGCGCTGTGTTCCCACCAGAAAATGAACCAGAGTGACCCGCCTGATATTTTTGTGCATTTTCATTGTGTCTTGCTATGTCCCTTTGTAACTGCTGCTTCGTGCTCTTTCCCCCCCTATGCCTTTTTTCCTTTTGTCCTAATTGTCCCTCCAAGAAGCTTCTCTCGTAAGCAGTCTTGACCCAGTGGCCCGTCCGCCTGGCCAGCACTATAATACAATATGCCGTTTTGAGTTAAATCCGTGGTCCCGAAAACGATAGGCAGCACAGTGAGAAACGTATGACCAGGGAAACTAAAACTTAAATTCAAAAACATGCCCCAATGTCCTGGCGCCGTATTGTTCATCTTTCCTCGATGAAACAAGAGTGTACTGGAAAAGAAATGATTGGACGCCTTTTTTTTTTTCCTATAAAGAAAGACATCTACGAAATGTAGCTTCGTCCGGCTTCGCTGCCCAGTAACGTCGCACTTCGACGGGCGTCGAGAAACAAGTCCTCGCACTCACTAACGTCCTGGACATCAATCTGCGTGCGGCCGTTTGCCTTTGCAAGAATGCTTTTGCGTCGTATCATCAGCGACAATGTCTGAGACAGCACATAGTCATCGTTATGGAGGGGGGTAACGCCAGTACTGACACAGGTAGGTGCCTGGTGCTAGCGCCGGACGGAAGAAAGGATGGAAAAAATGTCACGTTGGTACAAAAAGCGTAAAGGAAAAAGCAGGTGGCTTAACATACCTTGCTGGGGTCAGCAGCTGCAAGCAATAGCGTAGACTGATTCGTATGCCGTGGTCGGAAATCTTGTCAATGGCTGCATCCGTGATGGCCACGCCTTCGGTGGAGGCGCGTATCCGCACAATCTTTTTAATTTCCTCTGCTTGATATGGGGCCGTGGGAATAATGAGCAATCGGGCGAGAAAATCTGTCGGAATGCCATGGGCAGCGACAATGTCGTCAGTGCCCCTTATCGTGCACATTCCGCGATTTGACGCCAATACCACAATTGGGGCAATCGGCGATTCCAGTGCTCGGTTGAGGTAGGTGAAGCACTCAATGTCGAGCATATGTGCCTGTGATTTTGTCACAAAAAAAGTATCAATTGTTAGCTTCCCTTTGTTTCGTCACAGGCATATCAAAGCCCTCAAGCATGTTCCAGACAGGAGTGGAGCAAAGAGAATAAGGACCTCTTCTTTCTTGTGCTTATGAGTCTGCTCACTCACCTCGTCAATGAATAAGACGCCAGGAACAAGTTCGGCCACACCTTGGTCGATGTACTTGCTGACCACCTTATTGATCTCGGTGCGAAGCTTCTCCGTTATCTCAGTCATCTTGGGCTTCATGAGCTGGCCCATCATGCTCATGATATCCTGACCGCCTTGTGGTCTCGCGTTGGCTACGTCCAGGTCATGCAGAGTTACATCCTGTACAATCTCCTTCTTCTTGTGAACTTCTCCCTTGGGAATAGGAACATATTCCTCGGCCTCCAGGTCGAATTCGGTCGCATAAGCATCCGACCTGCCAACCCGCTTGCAAGCCCCCGTATTGGCCTCGATGTAGATGACGTCGCCGACCGTCACTCTCTCCTTTTGAATCGCTTCGTAAATGCTCGGATCTAGACGCAGTTTCTTCTGTCCCTTGGCGCTCTTTAATCCAATAAGAAGCGTACTGATAGTCTTGCCGTAGCCGCCAAGCGGGTTCTCAGCCTCCTCGGGTGTCAGCTCCGTGACCTCGCCTTCATATACTTCTTTAGTCTCCCGGACCTTAAGGCCAATCGCTCGTCGGAAATTCTCCATCAACATCTCGGTCTTCTTCACTTCAGTTGAGTAGACTTCGCTGCCGACTATCGGGCAGAATGGGATCTTGGTCCCGAGCTCTTGGCTGATGGCGAGCGCGAGTGCCGTCTTGCCGGTTCCGGGACCGCCAGCGAGCAAAACTCCTCGTCCAGCCATCTTGTGAGCTCGAATCAGGTCAACAACAACACCACATGACTGAAAAATATCACAAGAAGAAGTTAGCCGTCTAATCACATGCGCCTTAAGCGAAGAAAATATCTTTCCGTACCTCACGAGCAGGCACTTGTCCAATAAACCCAGCTCCGCTCTGTTCGGCATGTCCATCTGGCTTTAAGCCAAGGCCTTTGATATGCGTGTGTGCCGCTGTACGATTGTCCCGCTTATTGCCCTTAACTTCACTGATCTGGACCATCTTGGCGGGTTTAGCAATGCCGAGCCTCGGTCTTTCTAGAAGTAGACGTGAAATTCGATCGCTTGGGCAAAAAACGCTACGTTATCTCCGGGAAAGGGTCTTGTTCGGCGTGGAAAGGGG
This sequence comes from Atkinsonella hypoxylon, assembly GCA_000729835.1. Lineage (NCBI taxonomy): Eukaryota > Fungi > Ascomycota > Sordariomycetes > Hypocreales > Clavicipitaceae > Atkinsonella > Atkinsonella hypoxylon. The sequence continues at coordinate 4,413 of JFHB01000069.1, read as the reverse complement.
GTTGCTTCGCAATTGGCGGAGAGCTTTGACGTCTTTCGACTTTCTTCCTACCCAGAGCTTTCCCTTTCAAGGTTCGCGACGGGCGGCGCGTCGTGTCACGTGACGACCCCGTGACGAGTCGCTTACCCTGGACTTCTGTAGCCTCTCTCTCTATGAGCTAGGAACACTTGGGGGAAATACATGGCTGTTACCACATCAATTGAGACAACGTTCTCGTGGTCAGCTTGAATTTATTATCTTGGTGATGAAAAAGCTGACCCCACGACGCATGGTGCCTATATAACGCTTGGAAGTGACAATGTTACCAGTGAGGCAAGAGCATCCGAATATTTACTGCAGCGTGGTCACGTCGCAATTTTCGCGACACCCTGGAAGCACTTAAATTAGTAACGTAAATCAATTAAGATAAATCACTTTCAAGTGAAAGCCTTGAGCGGTCTCCCAAAACAACGGGACTGCTGCGTCGATGACAATTTCCTGCTACGCGGATAGCAACACTCTCTGCACTCGGCCTGGAATTGTCGAGTATATAAATCTTATCCACCACCAACTACTAAGAATCCACCGGTCAAAGCTGGCAGTGAACAACATCTGAGTGTACACCATGGCGTTGGCCCTATTAGACTTGTCGGCTGCCAGCCGTTACGGCCACGGTCCAGCAGACCATCATCAAGAAGAGCCCGGTCTAAATCTTGACGGCCAGCTTGATTCGGCCGAGGGTGATCATAGGGTGGTCGTAGTCATCTATATGTGCTCTCTTGGTGCAGCGTAGTTTCTACCAACTCAGACTCTGCTTTATGCCAGCCTTCATCGTTCGATGCTAGCACACGCAGCATTCCTAGGACATCAGTCGCTTCACCATAGGCGTGACGTACCGCGGACCAGTTCACCTCTTCAAGACCTCCAAGCGGAATGGGTTCGCCTGGCGGAGAGGATAAATCTTCATCTAGACTTTACGTCCCGAAACTTGCCCACAACACCACCACACACCACACATCGCTGCTTTACTCAGGTTCAACTCAGGGTCAACTCTGGTTGGCTCCGGGAGCAGACTGAAAATGGCATTTTGCATGAGTATGTTAACTGGCTTCTACTGTCTGCACGAACACATGCTCTCCTTGTAGTCCGGCATAGCATATTTGGTCATCCACTCCGAGCTAAGAACCTCATCGATGCTGCAGCGTTGCTCCGGTCTGTACGCCAACATCGACCGTAACATGGCGAGCAAAGCCTCCTTCTCGGCTAAACTCATTGTCTCTAGTCCATATTCTCTGCGACTGTTCTGTATCCATTTCTCAAAACGATATTCCCAAGTAAAAATAGGATCTTTCTCTGCTTTGATAAGCTGGCCGTCCTCCGTAAACGTTTCTGAGCGTGCATGCCACTTCTCCCACCATTCATCAGGCAGCTTTCCGAGCGTTTGAACCTGAAGCCGTATCGCGCTGTCCTCGGTGCTGAAGAACGTCTCAAATAAGGGAACCTGACCGAGGATGGCCCAGACAGCACATGCGAGGGTCCAGATGTCACTAGGGAACGACTTAGGCTTCGTTGGCTCAAACATACTCTCTGGTGGTCGAACGTGCGCCGGTGTGTTACACTGGAACCTCGACTCTTCCGAAGGGCGGTATGACTCGCCGAAATCAGCGAGGACTATATGGGCATCCGACAGTGACAGTTCCGCGATGTCGCCTAAGGAGAAGCAGACGGGTAGAATGGCGAATTTCGGGACATGTGGCGGGATGAGCTTGTGATCAACTGTCTGAACCGGCTCAAGTTCTGGTTCTCCACATTGCGCCAACAGCTCCTCGTCAGACCAGAGATGGACGTCCTGTGGGAGTTTGAGTAGGACATTGCCAAGATGAAGATCTGCATTTAGTCAAGATAGTCAGCTAGCAGAAGAGCGAACGGGGCACCAGCACTCACCTCCGTGGACAAATCCCTGACGGTGTAGGTAGGAAACCGCGAGGATCAACTGGGCGGCGATAGCACGCGCGACTGGCAGCACCAAGGGCGGGCAGCAGTGCCTTGTAGCGTTCAGGGTACACCGTGCGACATCAGTCACCAGGCACGTATGAGTACCGTGCGGCCCATTGATGCGAAACATGTTAAGAAGTCTGCGTATCATGCCTCGCCCCAAGGCGGTGTCGTCGCCAGCGTCGTCAACCTCGGCCAAATTATTTAATCGGGATAGGATTTCAGTCTCACGCGGACTCGCGTCCGCCGTGCAGACTTTGACTGCAACGAGTCGTTGGAGCGTCTCATCTCGTGCAAGCCAGACAGTGGAATAGCCGCCATAACCGAGCTTGTCGAGTATGCGGTAATGACCTCCAAGTCGATCGCCGATGGCCACAGGATGGTAGCCGCCAGGACCATATCTGTAAAATGGTTCAGCACCTTCAATAGGATAGAAAAGGACGTCCGGTGCCGGGACGGACACCGCACTATCGTGCGAGGACTGTGTTGCGCAATTGCTCATGGGGCAACGTGACGTAGGCCAATGCTTAGGACTAAGCTGGGTTTGAGGGTAGCGAAAGACCCGAGATGGAATGGCTGGTAAGAGAAAAGAAGGAGGGAAAGCACATGAAAAGCGCCGCACAGCTGAACATGGGTTTCGCATCGTCGATATCAAGTTAAGAACTCCAGTGAGTCATGGTGTATAGGTCGGTTCTGCGGTTAAAAGTGGTAGTTGTTTGCTTATATAAGTGGTCGGCTACTGTCGGTGGTCTAGTCACGGGACGATGAGCTGATGACACGACTGGCTGCGCACGTATTTTTGAATACGCAGCAGCAACTAGGTCTAAAACGGAAGTAGTATCTATGCATATAAATTATATATAAAGGTACCTCCTACAATTATTATATCTTAGCTAATGCGTTTATTATGTTTATCTGTTAAAGTTTGCAATTGCAGCCTAATCCTTCTACTCTCTTAGTGCAGCTTTATAAACAATTATAATACGCTATATTTGGCTATTATTCTTAATTGTAGGGAGGTACCTACAATTTAAAGATACTCCCTTAGCGATTTTAGACTATTAACATCTTACATATCCTACCTATATTGTACGTACTCATCCCTTAGCCCCCCCCCCCCCCCCCCCCTTCCCCTTTGACTCCTTGCCCTTCCCCTTTGACTCATTGCCGTCCTTCTCCTCAACCGCAACGAACGTGTCTTCACCTTTGACGTGGGTGTTACCTTGGTCCCCAGTCTGGCTGCTCTCGCCAGCAATGGACATCGACGCCGTGGCCTTGGTCAAGCTGTTATCCAAGGCCCCGCCGGTGCTATGTTTCGGATCATGAGCCCAGTCCTCCATACAGTTTTCGCCCAAGTGACTAACTGCGAGTGGCGAGATCTCTCTCAATTTATTAGTGGCGGGCCATACAGGTCCTGCTTCGTCTGGCCTCATCGTGGAATCAGGTTTCTCTGGAGTATGGCTCGCCTTCCGAAACGACCAGTCATTCATTGAGACCACGTAGCTATGACTAGTCTCGTGTGTACCGCGTTTAACTTGATCTGCGTCTTTAAAGCACACGGTGGCATGTGGGCCAAACGGATCCTGTCGATACTTGCCACCGAATCTAGTGGTGAAGTGAACGCTGGATCTAAACATCGTTAAACCATTAGTGCCCACTTGTTTGATACTGTGAAGTAGGAGCCTGATAGGATAAGGGTCTCGGGGTTATACCTGATGAGTATCTCTTTTGGATACAGCATTCTGTCCCTGGCTGCTAAATACGCCAGACCAACGAGCTGTTGCAGTTCTCGTTCTCCGTACGTCGCGCCTTTATAGGTGAAGAAGCGAACAATATTTATGGTAGACATGATTACAACGGACTTTTGAGGGTGTAGCTGTAAAGACTTGTTTGAAAACTTCTGAGAGGAACTTCTGGGAGGAGTTGTACAAGGTCGGACTTGCAACTGGTAGTGGCTGACTTTGCCCTTTTTAAGCTCGATCTCATGCCTTCACATGGGAGTAGCCAGCCTAGTCTAGGCGGTAAGGCCAGGCCATCAGCGGCTGGCGCGGGTAGCTGTCACGGCACATTCAATGGATCAGATTCGAACACTGAAATTGAGGTGGTATTGACTATACATCGATAGTGGAAAATGCTTGCAGGTAGGGTCACGCAAATAACGCATGGGACCTGACCGAGTAGAAGGGTCCCTGCACACCTATTTTTAGTGTAGAAGTACTTTAATGTTTCTTTTTAAGCTCCTTAGCTGTGTTTTCGCTACAATAGCCGCAGCAACAGCCTTAGGACCCTTTTAGAAATAGCTTTCATTAATAATAATTACTATGTATTACTATGTATTACTAGTAATCGCTATTGTCTCTATCTTGTTAAAAAAAGACCTTAGAGAATACACTTTAGGCGCTGTTATATATATATATATATATATATATATATATATAT